>WYDI02036400.1:35979-67410 GCA_009867235.2 Psittacus erithacus | reverse complement strand
AAGGCTGCTATGAGGTCTCCATGCAGCCTTCTCTTCTCCAGGCTGAACAGCCCCAACTTTCTCAGCCCGTCTTCATATGGGAGGTGCTCTAGTCCCCTGATCATCCTTGTGGCCCTCCTCTGGACTTGTTCCAACAGTTCCATGTCCTATATCAATATCACCAGTAATTAATGTTATAAAATACTAATATTGTACTCAGATTTTAAAAGAAGAGGACAAGTTATTTACTATGGTCCTAGAAGTCTAAGGAATAGATCTATTTAAAATACACCGTAACATGATTGTTTCCTCACACTTATTGTATAGCTAACATCTCATATAAAATTGAATTATTAACACAGTAAAACAAACTTACTTAGCAAAAGAAAAGCTCAGTCACAACACTGTATTTTAAGCATAACACTGTATTTATGAAGTCTCCCCAAAACATACTGCAGTGCCAAATCTATGCTCGACACACAATTCCTGCAGCCCTGCTACTAAATGAGTGAAACCAGGCAGTGCTAGGGGTGTAGGTGTTCAAATACCATCTGAAGACATCTTCATGGGAAAGTGCCATTTTGATTAACTGGAGGCCCAGAATTCACATCAAGGGACAATTATATTCTCTACTACAGTGGCAATGATCTGATTACTTCAATCTAGTTGATAGATATTGTTACTGATTTTTATTAGCAAACTGGCCTCATTGTATTTGCAGACATGACACAGAATGTATAGAATCACAGAATCATAGAATCAAGTAGGTTGGAAAAGACCTTTAAGAGCATCAATTCCAACTTGATGGATTACTCCAGGACTGCCAAGGCCACCACTAAACCATGTTACTAAGGGCCTCATCTGCGTAGGTTCTGAACCACTTCCAGTGATTCCACCACTTCCCTGGGCAGCCTGTCCCAATACTTGATCACTCTCTCTGTGAAGAAATTTTTCCTAATATTGAATCTAAACCTGCCCAGCACAGCTTGAGGCTGTTACCTCTTGTCCTATCACTTTTGAAGCTATTTTGGGGCTGTAACACGTCAGAAGAGCAGGATTTGTCCCTGACCTACATCTGCGAAAGTCATCCACCTTATATGTCAAGAAGGAAGCTTGCTGAACACATTGTGCCCTTAAAAATGCTATTCCAGGAAGAATCAGCCACCATACAGGCTGTTTCCACAGTTCACTACATGCTGCCTGCCTGTTTCCACAGTTCACACAACTGCCTGCCCTACATGAACTACATGAGCTAATAGGAATGATCTCATTTGGAGCACAAACTAAAAGAGAAACTAGGAATAAAAACATCCAGCAAGAAATCATTCACAAAAAAAGCCCTGGGACGTTTGTGTGTTGGTTTTAAAGGTTAAAACTCTTTTCAGGCAGAGCAACAGGGTTTCTATGCACTTTTGCAGCCAGAGTCTTTGTTGTTGATGCAAAGACTTGTATAACAAACATCACACAGACTTTTGTATCATCTTTCCATTTTTCAGCTCCGTTTGCATGCCTAGTGACTGCAGATCCCCCATCACCTCACTTCTGCTCCTTTTGTTATCATCACATAAATTTCCAGTCTGTTGTGTCTGCAGACCTTGTAGCCATTTAAATATACATTTGAACTTCAAAGGCTCAGCGGTGTGTCCTGTGGACAGAATAAAACTATACCAAAACATTGTGGGTGCTGACACCACCTAAGGACCACTCAAGCAGTGCAGTCTTTGGGAGTGACTGCTGCAGGGGCTGAGGCAATGCACACAGCCGCTTCCTCTGCTCCTCCTGCTCCGTAGAAGCCTGAATGGGGCAGGTTCCAGCATCATCCTAGTAGGATGGTTCTGGGGCAAAAAAGAAAGGAAGGCCCTTAGCAACCTTCTCCCTCATATAATCAGTCTGAGGCTGGAAGAAGTTTGTCCCTGAATCCCTACACATTCATAAATGCATTCATAAATGATGCATCACTTCTGAATTAACATACCATACAATCATAAGCACATAGATCCTTTTTCTTTAATCATACAGTAACTGTACATTTAGAAAAAGGAAACAAAAAGGCACAATGTGTTGGTTTTTTTGCTTGCTTTCAAGGTGCTTATAGGATCAAAGTTTGGGCAAGCATCATTTATGCCTGATAGCCCTCAGAGGTATAAGCACAGGTTAGATATCTTCAAACTGAGCGGTAGGCTTTGTTGCCGTGAGTAAATAAAATGCTTCCTTGTGCCACACACAACTGGTTTTATAATTGTTCTTCATGACTTGCAGTTGAATGTAATGGCAATGATGGGTATAATAAACTTGAGTACTAAAGACTGGAGACCCTGCTTTATCAGCATGACAGATAGACCACTCTACCACAGCCTGAGCTATTCTCAGTACCTCCTCAGCAATTAGGTTAAATACAGCTCTGAAGGGACCACTTCACGGATGGGAGACTAATGTTTACTTTATGATTCTCCACCTTTCAGTCTCTGTGCCACGGCTGCTAATATAGCAGCTCATTAGCATTAACTGCTATAGTCTTTACGACACACGTGACCAGTAGAAACCATTCCCATATCACCAGTTAATTCCAGAGGCCTGGATCCCACTCAGAGGCACCAGCCTGAATTCGTTCTGGGCTAGTGAGCAGAGTGGAAAAGCTTGATATCCTCTTGTTAATTCAGTGAGCTCTTACCAGCATAACTGCAGCATACTAGCTCAAGTAAGTGTAATATTAGTTTTCCTAGCAGTTTAAGTATCGTTACATTTTTTTTTCTTTTAAGTAAGATTCAGTGTTCAGTTGGGAACCTAGTTATATTCAGAATATTATATATATATATACATATACACATATATAGAGAGAATCACAGAGAAGTGTCTGACCTCTCAAGAATCAATTGTTAGTATTTCTGTAAATTCAAAATCTAGTAAATCCTAGTTTTGTTAGAGGACATGCACGGTTATAATGTACACAACTGTAAGGTGAACCACAGTTCATCTTTTCACAATGGAGGACAGACATGGAACATTTTCCTTATATACTCCCTTGGCTGCACCAATTAGATCATGAAACGTATAAAGCATTAACAACAGATTTTTTTAAATACCCCTCTGTGAAATACAAAAACATTTAGATAAATAATAAACAAACTCTAAGAAATCATTAATATCTAAAACTTCAGGACACCAAAAATGTCAGTTCAAGCTGTTGTCTTATGGCTCATAGGCCAAATAAAGACCTTATTAAGCTCCCAGTAAAAAAGATGAAAATAAGTTTAAAAGACTCCTGATGTATCCACTAACTCCCTCCATGCCCCATAAGTCCACAGTTTAAGTGGGTAAATAGGCAAAATGAGTTCTGCTTATTTAACTGACATTTTAAAATACCGATAAATCAAATTGAGCAAAATTATATTCTAAAAACTTGTAACCATCTGTTACAACTCATTTTTCTTAGTCCTGAATACTGTGCAAATACCTTAAAGTTACTGCCTCCTGACTCTCCTATGCCCGTAATAGCAAAAATTGGCTTCTTCCTTGGATATGCAAATTAGGCCAGCTTCAATTAACTACTTTTAATTCCCCAGTACTTTAGTTCTTCTTCTAGCACTGCTCCTTGGAAGGACTTCCTTAAGCACACTTCCAGATCTCCACTAAGGTACTGCTTAAATCTCTTGCTACACTGCCTACAACAACATTGGGAGCAGTAAGAGAAGCTGACAGTGTTCCTGCCTAGCATGTAATGCAGTGCTGTGCCCACATTTCCAAGCTCATGGTAACCTGATTTGGTAAATGCATATGCTACAGCAAAGCTTTATGCAGAGAAGCAAAGGGTGTTGTGGAAGCAGAACAGGCACAGTTCTGAATAGGCACAATTTGTACTTTAACATCTACAGCTGGATCCCCCTGGCTCAGTTTATCACCTTATCCACAAATCCAGGCATCTATAGGCAGGGCAGGTGTCATCAGAGCAGTGTCCTGGGCTGGTTTTTGCTCCCAAAGGGCCAGCTCCGGCACAGCATAGACATGCTTACCCTTTCGTCTGTGCTGCTTATCCCTATGCCTTCCTCAGCAGCCTCTCAGACTATAAATCCTCTGAAGAAAGGACTTGTCTCTCATCCTGTTTGTAATGCACCAGACACCAGAGGTTCACTAATGGGGTTCCCAGATGTCACAGCAATTAAGGGCTTGATCACTTAGTGTTACTCACAAACTACTAAATGAGATAGCTACTGTGAAGACACTTTGTTCATTCAAGATACTGCTACTGCTTAATCAAGTAATCTTATATTAAGTTTGAATCAGTCACAATTTTTAACTCAAGAAGTAATCATGTGCTTTAGCAGTGTCAGGGTGTCCACACTGTCAAATTTCACTAAGTGTACAATATTTGAGAAACTTGCATGATGAGGGAAGTAGCTAATTCATTATGTGCTCATTAGTAAAATATTTAGAGAGCTTCTAAATCAAAATCTTACAAGGTGTGAGGAGAGAATATACAGAAATATTTTTAACTTTTGGAGTGAGCCACTTTTCCACATTTACATCCCTTTTATAGGTAACAGAAATACATTATGTTCATCTTTATCAGAGCTATAAAAATCACAGCGTTTCATAGAATTTATTGACATGGGAGACAGAGCTTGTGTCTCACAAGTTGTACTTTCATACTGACAATCTAGAGCGGGAGCCATAACAGAAGACCTATGCTTACATCTTGATAAAGTATTTTTGCTGACACAATGTTACAAGAGAAGTAAAAAAATCTTTGATTTGATTACACATAGGCACAGGATAGATGTCTACAGATGGCTTTGGGTGGATGGCTAAGAAACTGCAACAACTGTGCAACTACATGCAAGGCAGACCTGGAGCAAAGAGGTTTATTTCCTTTGCTGCCGCTGATAACTTCGTGCAGCAATCAGAACCTGATTTCCACTCCATATTGTGCCTTGAAAAGTTTTGCTTCAGTGACCAGATCCTGATTCACAAAGTTATTAGAAATTAACAGATGGTGCTCTCACTACACGTTTTTATTTGAAAGGAGTTCAGTGGTCTCCAAAAGGGCCATATTTTAACTTTTAATATGGACTGCTCCTTCCTAGGCTGGCTTCAATACTGCAGTGTGGTTTGGCTCTATTCTTTCTTCAGTGTTGTTCAAGGTTAGGGTTTTTTAAAGGAAAAACTATCACAACACACAAAGTAAATAATTATCAAAAAGCACCTGTTTATTAAAAATCCTCAGTATTTTGAAGGACACTACTTGGGCACCACAGTGGCAAATAGCTACAGAAAGCAGAATTAAACATTTACAAGGACGTTAGCAAATTATTCAAGTCGTAAGAGGAATTCCAGTTCTTGGGTTGAACTTAGGTGTGAACTTAGTGGGGCTGATTTACTGATCCAGCGTTGATACAAAGCTGTTGGGACACGAAGTAGGGGAAGAAACAAGCAAGTTACAAAGTTGCATCCCCTTCTCTCCTGCACCCCTCTCTGCTTGAGCAGTGCAGTACATGCTGCCTGGAAGGTAGGATGCTGCCTGGAAGGTAGGACGCTGCCTGGAAGGTAGGACGCTGCCTGGAAGGTAGGACGCTGCCTGGAAGGTAGGACGCTGCTGGGCTGTTCCCTCTACCAACATAATTACATGCTTCGATTTGAATCAGAGAAACTCCTAACACAACACTTCTATGCAGTTGAAGCAAATTCTTTCCTTACCCCACACAGACTACTGAGTAGCACTGTCCAAAAATGATGGGCTGGATTCTGCTTAAAGCTTTGATGAAGAAAACTCAGAGTAAACATTATGAACACTGAACGCTTCTGCAGATTTATACCTTCACCCAAGGATCACAACTGAACTTAGTAATGTAGATTATATTTGTACTGTACATAAGAAATGTGACATTTTTGTATCTGCCCCCAAGTGAAGCTTACTTGTTTTTAATATATCTGTATTCAAAATTCTACATGGCTAAATGGAAGGCATCTAATCTAATTTGATAATCAGGTTTTTAGGCATTGATATTTTGAAGTGGTTGACTGGGTAGCAGCTAGTTTCCTCGTAGGATGTGCAATGCACTATCCTCTCCTACCTGGAACCATGGCAGCATATAAGTACCTGATGCATTTGAAAAGCTCTTAAATCATCAGCCATTAAGAAACATTACCAATTTGACTGCTGTCATACATAATTTATTATGAAGAGACTACTGTAGCCTGTATTAAAGCATGTCCTCCACCTCTGAAACTGTCGGCATTTCTTCCCAACTTCAGTGACTTCTGTTAGGACTTCCAGTCAGTACAGCCAACCAGGCTGCCAGTACTGCCATTTACCAGGAAATTTTACTTCTCTGATTAGGGCAGCCTGCCCTCACATATCTGTACAGTTGTTCACAGACAGTAATCAGAAATATGAGCTGGAATTAGGAACAAGGAATGTTATGAAACAGCAAAGCTGACAATCTGCCTTGCAAAGAAACTAATTTACCTGTAGGTACTGTCAGCATTATGAAAACAATGGGGATCAGCATTCACACAACAGAGGAAAGCCACCCATGGTCACAGTGACTAAATGCAAATTTCTTGGGAGTAGTTCAGTTCACTTGAACAGGAATTTGTTTATATGCCTATATAAAATTTAAGAGCATTGAGGAACTGGAAGACAGACACTTGGTTCCTAAAGGAATGAAATTATTTTGCTGATTCCAACAGCCTTTTCAGCAAGGTTCTGCTAAGGAAGCTTGATCCTGCTTGCATCAGTGAAACAAGATCCCTGAAACAAAATTTTAAACCTTACCAAGATGAACAGAAATGATCTATATTGAACAGTTTGAGCTGAATCTGTTTCTGCAGTATGGATGGCAGCAGGCTTACAACTGTTCATTGGTTTACAGCCCAAACAGACCAAAACCATTCTCAGGAAGATAGTTTTGAGTCACTTAAATACAAGATTAAAAATTACATTTAAACCCTCTACCCACCACCAAGTACTAAGGCTGTTTACAAAGTATGCTTCTATCAAGTTGTGTTTACTAAGAGAAGGAGGAAGTTTTATAATCCTATTTTGCATACAATTCCACTGTTCCAAGTGAAGAAGGATCCACTCTAAAATCACAGAAAATACAAGAAATGGCAGGTAAGGACTCCCACATAAGACACAGCACAAATTAGAGAGATTACAGAAGCTTACAGAAAAAAAGGTGATGAAAAATAAAAAAAAGGAAGAAAAAGGCAAACATCATCTTCCCTCCCTCTCCCAAACAAGAAGTGGAACTTCCAAGAGTGGGAAAACTTGTTCTTTGTTTCTTTACATCTATAACACCCTAAACCAGCAAGCCCTAGTAGAGGGAATACAAGTCAAAAGCTGAAAACACATTGGTTCCCCCCTATCCTCTAATTCAGTTACTTGTAGCATTTCCCTGTGTGGGATATGCATTAGAGGCAGGTTGCTTCAAGCAATGAAATCCAGTTACATTTTAAGTGAAGACTCTGTTTTTATCAACAAATATGGATATACCTAAAGCATAAATTATTTTAGAACTTGAATAATTCAGTATCACCTTTATCAGTGCCTCCTGAATATACTTCATTGTATGGGACTCCCATTTATTTAATTTTCTCTTGTTATGATAGTAGATTGCATGACAACAGCTTTTCCATTATGCTAATATGTCTAAGGTGTTAGTAAACAACTAACATTAGTTAGCTAACAAACTCAGAGCTGCAGATATCTTCTGTTATTAATATGAATTTCCCCACTAGGATGGGATCACATTCCTAGCAAATTTTCTACATAAATCACAATAGCAGGATCATCACAGCTCTCGCATATAATCAAATTTGCTTTCAAATTACATTACTTGATGCTAAATAACCTAGATTCAAATTGGCATCAATAACAATTAATACATTTATCTCACATGCCTTGAGGTTTCACATAAATAAGACTGATATTTGTTAGACTACTGTCTGATTCTTCTCCCTTCTGTGCTCTATCAGAAGTAAACAAGCACAGAGACGGATCCTTCTGCCATAACCTGAACATGCATCCCTGAAACCCACAAAAATTGCAATGAACCCCAAAAGTGACCCCACTCTTCTCCTGAAAAAAACCCCACCAATGAACTCCCCATAAGTAGAAGTTGTCTTTATGACGGATCTTAGAGCAAACACAGGTTAGTTATGTCTGAGGATCTACATGCACTAGACTAGGAAGTAGATGCAAATAATTGTTGAACTGAACTACGCTAGCAGCAAGCCCTGCATTTTATGCTGTCACCTGGTGGCACTGTTACACAGCCTTCTAATTCCCTGTTTTCAGTAGCTGGCTCCTAGGAAGGCCCATCCAACTGCTGTTACCCTGGGCTTACACATGGCATCCACAGGAAAGTTTGGGATTGAGGAATCCAACTGCCCTTGACATTGCTTTTTCCTTTGGACTTAAAAATACAGCTCCCCTCCCCAAACAGGCATATTGTTGGCTTGATGTTTGAGAAGGACACATATCTGAATTACATCTCAAGGCTATTTTCGCACACATTTCATAGTTTTGATACTTCTGCCTTAATGAACAAACAAGCTAACTGAAGACCTGAGTGGTACCAGAAGAAAGCTGCAGGATTACTGCAGATGGTTTTACAGGAACTTGTTTTATTCAGCAGATAAACATAAAGATCATGGAATGCAACCCGCAAAAAATTAGAATGGCAAATACTAACAATCTGTCCTGCTTGTAGAAATAATATTTTTTTCACTATTTCCTTTAGCAAAGATCAAATGAACTCTACATTGTGCTAAAAAAACCCCAAAAAACAACAAACAAAAAACCCCAAAAAACAACAAACAAAACAAAACACAAAATCACCATAACGTTCATCTCATATCTTCCAGAGCACAGAGATACTATGCTAATTTACAGGTAGCTTATAAACATTCAAAATTGAAACATCAGTTGTTCTGTTAAGCAAACAGATACCTCTTCAGTGTATGAGGTTAGACACACAGTTTTGCACTTATACAGCCTATGTGCATTGGTTTTGGTTGGAAAAACATGATCCCACTGAAGTCTCTAGCAACTGAGAATCAAATTATATTTAGGTTTTTTCCTCTCTATTTTTACATCTGATTCACACATCAGTCATCCTGACAGTAGAAAAGGGGTAAGTATCAAGTCCACAAGTGGGTGGCTACCTAAAATATGCTAAATGTTTCCACCTTTTCCCCCTCACAAAAGTATAACTGAAAGAAAACACTTCTTATCAGTATATTTGGAATAAGTTAGCTAGAAATTCTCTCTCTGTTCTTTAAAATTAAAAATTGGTCTTAATATCAAAATTATATGAATGTAATCAGCAGAACAAGAATCAGAAGTACACTGGCTGATTGCATTATGGCATAAGACAGGGCTTTTCTGATATACTGCATCATTATTCAAGCTCTGCAAGTGAACTTTTTGATATGTCCTCTCCTCCTCACTCCCTGGGCTCCCTTCTCCTTTGCTTGCTCTCCTATGCTTTTGCTGCTTTCCTCTTGTATTGGTGCTCCACTGATCCTACATTCTCCACATCAACATTGCTACCCACTCCTTGTCTCCAGCACCTTCACCTCCGCAATCAGATATCTTGCTGTACCCAAGCAGAGCTTATTCATGGTTTATTCAGATAAATTATAGAACCTTCAGATACATGATTTCAAGCAGATGAAATAATCTCTCACACTTTGTTTGCCAAGTCATATAGATACAAGTTGTAATAGGGAATTTTTGTTCGCTCCCAATGTAAGACAGCTTCACTATTCATGTTTTCAAAAATAAACTTAAACATTCTGTTTCAAGATGCCTCACCAAAAAAAAAAAAAAAAACAAAAAAACCCAAAAAAACAATCATTACAAAAGAACTTACTTGCAGCATGCTGTTCTTGCCAGCGTAGAGAAAAATGTTTACAGCCCTGAGGAACAAACTGGCAAACCATCCAAAAGAAAATGAAGTCACACTTTTTCTATATCGAGAAATGAAGTAAGGATATCAATTTGATGGTGTTTATGGCAGCAAAATAGTGAAGGAGATGGGGCTTCTAAAAGACCATCAAAGGCAGGGACCCTTTTCAGTGAATACTAAGGCACTGAGCTGAATCCAATGCACCTGCATTATGGAGCTTATTGGAAAAAGTGTTTACTGGCAGGTTAGTTACAATCAAGTGTAATCAAGGACATGCTATTGCTCAGAAAACACTATTTCACCAGATGTACTCTCATTTAAAAAGCCAGTCCTTCAGCACAACTTTCTCATGGCAAAACACATTCTTCCTCTCTTGCAAAAGACCGCTCTAGGGTTTGAGGTGAACCCTTCTCAAATTATCTGTCTTAACTCTCATACCTTTTTGCTTGTGATGAGTTACAATCCCATCTGTAACCCTTTAAGAGAAATGTAGTATGTAAAATCTTGGCTTGGTTTGTTTTCCAGCAAACAATGAAATCCTTGCTAATAAGGTTTATCTTTCATAACTGTTATATTTTCCTCTTCTATCTGACAAGTTTGGAATATATGTATCAAATATTAATTTAAAAAAATGCAATGAATAAGTACAGGGTTAGATCAGTGTCAGATAACATGGGAACGTTGTTCCACCTTAACCAAAACTATCAAATTCAACTCAGCTGTGGAGTATGTAGGCGCAACCCCAAAGGGATCCATCTTTTCCTACTGGAGCTGAGCCTGGACCACACCACTAGATGACTTTTTGCTAGCTTATAGTCAGCAGTGGTGTCTACCAGTATTCCTCAGGGTTCACACTGGCACCAGTTTCTCCCTGAGATCCCAGCAGTTTTCAGTGCCCAGCTGATGTTAACGTTAGCAGCTATGTTGGGAAGTCTTGACTTGTGGACAATCAGTGTCTCATGTTTTATGAAAATAAGAGTTTCTTGTTCATGAATAGAACATATGCAATTTAATTTGCAGAATGAAGAGCCAGTTTCTCAAAACATCATTTAATTTTCTTAGCACACTTGAGTTATATGTTTTCAAAAAGGACTATACAGGAGATGTACTTTCTCTAAGACTTCCTTAGAGCAGAAATACCAGAAACTTGGCAAACTATTGAGCAGCCAATCTCAGCACTGTTTTATATGCAAATAAAAAGGGAACAGCATAATTTAAACAGCAGATAGATCACAAAAGCACCCATTACACACCCAAGTGGTCACACATGTTCTTAAAAGTATGGCTAAGGTGCCTAAGAAACTGCAAGCCAACAACTCTGACAAAAATCATGCTTGCCACATTTCTTCTGGTGGAGGGAAGAGACTGTTACTCTGTCTTCTACAAATTAAAAGGATAAAAGAATCTCTCAAGCATGTTAATTAATGAGATTTACTGGAAACATAGTGGGGCTGTTGCCACTATTTAGTTTTCATGAATATATCTGGCCAATTAGTATCTAAATTTATAAAAGGGCTCCTTTCATAAATGTTGAATATTTTATGCTTGTAAAGTCTTTGCATACTCCTATGTGCATACTAATGCTCTGTAATTGTGCAATGCTCAACAGTACAATAACTCCATGATAAAATCCAGCTGCTCTTCCTGGCCCAAGATAAAAATCAGGGTTTAGCAACAACAGTTCCCACAGATTTTTTTGGGGAAGAGCATAATAACAAACCAGTTTGTCAAACTCCAAAAGGAACTTCATAGCAAGCTGTCCTGGAGATGAACCCACCCCAGCAGTTCTGTCTCTTGAAAATTCCATCTCATTATTGTTTATCTAGCAATAGAGAGAAAGCCTGAATACAGGAAAATGTAAAAATTCGTTAATAAAATGGCAGCAGAAGAAGCAACTTTTCAAACAGCTTGTTTGGAGCTCAGCATGTGCTGGGAGAGACCTGGTAGCCCCTCATGTTCAAACTTACAGTGGTGGCTTCAGAGGGAGTGGAAGCCACTTTCTTACCTGCAGTATTTGTGCTTTGGTCCTTCATAAAGTGTCTTTTTTAATCCCTTAAACCAGAAATATCCCCTTGCACTAACAGCTCTTCCACAATAATTTTAAAACTTTGAAACATTGTTTACTTTTTTTTTTATTTTATTTTTTGAGTGGGGAAGCAGAAAAGCAGGGAGGAACAATTGTAACCTTTTTCTCTTTAATTAAAATAACCCACAAATTTTATAATCAGTTTTCATACTTTTTTTTTCTTTTCTTAGCTGTACAGAATTATCAAGCTGTCTGAAAGCTCACATTTGCTTTCAGAACAAATAAAATATGAATAATCACAACAGGAGTGTTAGTGTGATAATATTCCCATAGGGAAGTTTACCAGATAAGCTATCTGGAGAACAATGTAGCCCAGCAGTCCATGATGAAGACTGCAAAATTTAGGCTGTTATACCTGCGTGAGGAGAGTGTTATCTGGTGATGAAAGCAGTAAACTACTCAATGCCTACAAGGAAAACTCACTTCCTCACATTTACAGCTTGAATCAGGCTGGGAAAGTCCTCAGGAGGTCTGAAGTCTATCACCTGCTCAAAGCAAGGTCATCTGTGAGATCAGACCTTGTTATCTGGGGCTTTTCCCTGCTGGGTCTTGAAAACCACTAAAAATAGAGACTGCAAACTTTTCTGGACATCCTGGTGCACTGCTTGACTGGGCAAAAGTTTTTCCTTATATCAAGTCTAAACTTCTTATATTTCAATTTAGGCCAGTTTTCTCCTATCGTCCTGCCTTGCACCATTGCAAAGAGCCACCTACTAGATATCTTCTTGGTAGCCTCCATGCAGATAGTGGCAGGCTTCTGTAAGGTCCCTCTGAATCTATCCCTTCTCTAGCTGTCTCAGCCTTTCCTCACAGGGCCCCTGATCATCTTAGTAACTACAGCCTTTTGAGTTTTCCCAGACACCAAGTAGTCCAGCCACTTAGGCCATAATGCCCCAACAGGGACACAGGGATGCTCTGGAAGATGATGACCACGACAAAACATGGTATGTGCTAAAGTAACGGTTGATCGTATCTGCCAGTCTCCCATCATCCACAGAACTCTTAGTTTCATTCCAGAGGACAATAAAGTTCAAAAGTCAAAATTTACCCATGGTAAAGCCATACTGGCTACAAACTTCTTCACTTGTCCAGAAGTAGCTTCAAAGAGGATCTGCCCCACAGCTTTCCTAGGGACTAAAAGTCAGGCTGAATAGCCTATAGTTACCTGGATAATCCTTCTTGCCCTTTCTGAAAAAGGGAGCAGCATTTCCCTTTCCCCAGTCATCATGGACCTCCCATTATCTTCATGACCTTTTTAAAGGCGATTGATAGACAGCAGCCTCACAACAACCTCAGCCAGCTCCTCTAGCATCCTTCATATGTATCCCATTGGGTCCCATTAACTTCTGTGGACCAAGATTTTTCTCAAGCCCTGACTTAGCTCTTTCCCACTACCAGAAATTATTGTTTTCCCTGCAGGCTCAAAAGCCTCAGCCTTATCTGCATCTGCTATCACTAAATTACCCAGCTATTTCAGCAGTGAATCCACATTTCCCTTGTTCTTTTACTGTTAGGAGGAAGTCTCTGCTGTTTCACAGTACTCAAAAGACTGGTGCTCAAAGCACATCTGAGGTGTCAGAAATAACATCCTTTTTTCTTAGTCATTTTTCCCTTATACAGAATGAGAGAGAGACTGAAAGTGATGCACCCTCTGCCAGCCTAGAGCTTACAGGTAAAATCAGTTTCTCCTCCAGAGACTCAAATTTTAGTATCCCAGTGATACAGACCTTGCAAGCTGAGTAGCTTGCCTATAGAACCATAAAAGATTTCAGCTTTCTCGTGATGTAAAGCAAGGGAATCATAAAATCCTGAAATACTTCCCGGAATGACTCAGCAGATGATACGATAGCAATCGATATGATTAAAAATAAAACCAGATGCTAAGAAAAGGGACATGCTGAGATGAAAGGACATTAATGAGAATCACTCTTCTGGTGGATGCTGTGTCTATAGCTTAGAACTCATTTATATTCACAGATAATACACAGGATACACAGCGTATCTGTAAAGGACAAAAGAATGATGCAACATTAAAAACTGGCTTTAAATGGCTCCAAGTTTTAAATCCTAAAAAAAGGAGAGAGAAAAACAAAGGCATGAACAAATGCTTGTTTGCTCATCCACAGTAACTGCATGATCTGAATCACTAATAAAAATCTTCAGGAAAGGTGAATGAGTAAGAAGTTTGCATGGTTACTGTTGCCACAAAAGCCACCTCCTCTATTATCCACATGTCCCACAAATTATTTCCCTTTCCTTATCACTCACAGTGAGGTGCTAGGAAAATGGCCTCCTCCTCTAAAAGTTTCTGAGATCATATCTGAAAGGAAGCAGTCAGGGTGATGTTCCTCAAAAAGCAGTAAATGTTCAATAATGAAATTGCAAGTGCATTGAATGGGGCAGAGTAAGACATTGCAAATGTGTGTGAACAGCATCTGGATCCTCCGAGAGAGCTGGCAGCTTCATCTCCCATCTATCCTTCCCTAAAAAGGAGAGGACACAGCCCAAATTCACAGCATCTACTACACCACACTCCGCCACTTATCTAACAGCTTTCAATACACCCAATATGTCGCAACAAATAAGAAAGGTAATTGTGCCAACAGGAGAAAAACTGGGTATTTGGGACCTACTAGAGAAAGGAAGCACATACAATTCTGCAGAAGAGTAGAAGCAAATATATTCAACTGATAAGAAGAAACTTTCAAAGACATGTTTGGAAAGAGAGTAGAGTATTCTTTGCAGGAAAACCTTCTAGAGTAAATACATCAATTTTTATCAGATCATGTGCCCTAAATATAATAAGGTATCTGGAGCACCCCAAATAAAATCTCAGAGAGCAGGAAGGGATTTGAGCAACAAAAAAGAAACAGCCACAATGCCTGCCCTTCAAATAGGTTTTATGCTTATTTTAGAGAAGGCAAGAGGCATCCCCCTAACTTTGTTTTTAATCAGTGACTACAATGGCAAGTTATCCCATGATATAAACCCCACAAGATTCTCAGATTGATTTAAATACGTATATGTTTTCAAGTGCAGATTCACTGTGATGTTTGACCAATGGTCTATGGTTCTCTCATACCACTCTCCAGAAAGGCTAAACTGGTCCATGAGTGACACAGCACCATTAGGACAGGAGATCTCTGACATATGAAATCACCGCTTCAACTGATGTTAGTCCCACATAACAATTTTATATTACCAGATAGTGTGACACCATATAAATACAGTAATGTGGATTAATTTACATTTAATCTGGTAGCTCTGACATATTTTAAAGCAAGTAATAATTTTATGGAAGCAGTCTGGAATGTACATAAACAGAAAGAAAGTGAATCTACCGCACATGTAAACGATATGATATTTATTTATGCTTCCAAATCATTGTAAAAATAATTACTTAAATGGACTCACTCAGAAGCATATAGCACAAGAGTTAGGTATAGTTATATCCACTGTACAGTGGATACAAAAATGAAAGCTGTTCAGTTTTCATTTTTGTTCTCCCTTTCACAACAGGAGGAACAGACTATAACTTATCACTTAAGAAAAAGATTTTTGTTCAGGTTTCCCCATGAAATCTTTGCTACTACATTCTCTATCACTCTATAAGCACTCTCTTGTATTATGTACATTAATAATAATTCTTGTGAACATTCATTACCTACATTTATATGCCATTAAATTCTTTGGAAGATCCATCTTCTTTTTACAGTAACACATTCTTAAGTACTAAATTAGTAGTAGTGACTAAACTAATCACAACTGATTTAAAGTGACTACCCACTGAAACTTTCTGTCTTGTAAACACGATTACGAGCCCACAAGAAAATCTGTCTTTTCCTATTTATCACTTTGGCATGAGCTACTAGACAGTTGTTTCAGAAACTTAGTCAATTAGTATGTATTTATGCTTACCTCAAGTGTTGCTTACTCCAAAAGCTTAATTTCTCTTTCACACTGATTTTATATCAGTTAATTCCACTACTCTGAACAGGTAACATGTTGATATTCAAGGAATATACAAATACAGAGTACTAATATGGCCAGGTCAAACTAGCAGGAAATATTTTCTTATATTAAGATTATTAAGATAATTAATATTAAGATTTCTGCTTTCCTCGTCTGCAAGTGAGACTGGAGAACAAAAAGGCTTGTTCCTTTTATATTTTTTTTTGTAAGTGGAAATAAATGTTTAAACAATGAACCACTCGAGTGAAGGGAACCTTGGCAATTGGTATTTCCCAGGTGTCCTCATGCTGCGTGTTATGTACACATACACATACTCATGCATTCTGGCTGAATTACAGAGACTATACCAACAAAAGATGCCTCTTGAGGCAGTTGATAGTCATCTTCTAAATTAAATAAGCTCTGCTAGCAGAAGCCTGTACAGCAACATTTGCATTAAGGCTTTCATTAGAAGATAGAAACTGCTGCATTCTTCCACTCCTCTTCAAGATTGCACTCTTAAGAACATTTTCTAGTATGAACTACTGTTCTGCTTCACGATTTCTTTTGCCTGATTCCTAGAAGCAGGAAAATATTTTTATGCAACCATCTTATATTTAAATAATGTGTTTACTCCACACCAGTGCTGCAGTTTTATTTTAATGGCAAATACAACAAAAGCCTTTTGCATCTACAAAACCAGGGTTACTGGGTCTACTGGGTATATCCTGTTAGGGGTATCTCAGCACTATACACACTATACACTACACAGGCTTTCATGGCTAAATGAGAAACAGAGTATACATGTCAAGTGTATGTCTTCACAGGTGACAACATTAGCTATTTCAGTCACCTTAATAAATTGCTAAACATATATCCTGAGGCGTCATACCATGAAATGTAGTCCTACAGTCCTTCACTGGGTTCCACCAGCCAGCTAAGAGCAGCTCACTGCAGCTTAGGCACAGCTTTAAGCTGATACAGCCTTACTGCTTTGAATCTGTGTTACACATGTAATTTTCCATTGTATAATAATCCAGCCCACTTTTTAGAGTGCTGAAGACCCAGATACCTTCTTTTTCTCTTCCAAGGGAGTTGCTTAACAATAAACACTTCAGAAATAAGTGGCCTGAATTTTTCAGTCCCCGAAGCACCTAAAAAAGTCTAATTTGGGGGTTTTAAGTGTCTTGGGTGCCGTTTCTAGAGTTCTTCAAAAAACTTCATCCAACCCACCATGCAGACTGTTTTTCCTACACTCGCCTTATTAATCTAGGAGCTCCCACTCAATTTCTTCACACCAGCTCAGCACTGGAGGTGTAGGAGCCTTCCTGCCTGCTGAGCCTGCCATATGGAAGACTTAGTTCTCTCCCTCACTGACTCTCCATTTTCTGTTTCATTTCATTCGAGCACACAACTTGTTCCCCATTCCCTCTCCCTCTCAGTTCTTCTCTCTCTTACCTACTTTTTCCCAACTTTTAAAGAGTGCAGCTGCACTCATTGAGTTTGGAAAGCACCTGAGATGCAGGCTGTGGGAAAGAAGAAATGCAAAACAAGTATCATCTTGTGGATTGCTCTCTAAAGCAGGAGCAGTGCTGATGAAATTTTAAAATCTTGGAATTACCAGGATATTCTTTCTCCATTACACATTCACCTTCAAAATGTCCGAGGTAAATCTGCATACACTTGAAGTGTATATAATCTGCAGAGTATTTAGGAACACAGACTCTCAGACAAGTGCAGGTATTTGCTCACAGTAGCTGCAAGCATACAAAGCTGCTACAATTTCTTCTGCAAAGCATTCAAGGTAAATCTCTGGGTCTGCAAAGCAAAGAGAGATTTATATAAAGATCTCTGAAGTGCCTTCTGCATAGGCAAATCAAAACAACATACGTTTAAAATCTTTTTGATTTTAGTCATTTCATGAGTTGATAAAGTAATGCTAATTACACATTTCTTGATACACCATTTTAAGCTGCATGGCTATTCAATAAAATGGGGAGCCATCAACAAATCTGGCAGGGGCATTTAATAAGCAATGTGGTGATGACATTTCTGTTTTACAACATATAAACTGTATATATGCACATGTCTAAATATAGATGTCATACTTCTATATACCCAGATTTTAACTCCGTTCTCACATCCGTAATGTACTTTGAAGATCATGATAATTACTTCAAATAAGTTATTACGGAAAAATTAGAGTAACAGAAAACACAATTGGCATTTGTTTGCTCAGGCTCCATTAGTCACTAGCATAAACACTGTCATTTGCCAATCTGATCTGAGGTTAATGTAGCAGAATAATAATTTTTAAGCTAAATAAGCAAAGCCAGCTGAGAGTACTGGTTTTCTAACACATTTTCTTAATCCATTTATCACAGTAATGATTAGTTCATGTTGCTTCATCCTGGATTTGTATTGCTTTTAGTAGAGAACTTGCAAACAAGGGCAAAACAAGGTAGACCTCTGTGTAACTGTATTAGGTCAGCAACAAGCCTAATGTGCTTGTTTAAGCTATTTAACAGCCAACTGCACATAAAACATCACAAGAATCTGGTATTTTTCTGTTTTAGAGTCCCAGACAACTGCAGGTGTGTCAGTCCATTCATCCCCAGAAAGTCACAAACTATTTGATTAGACTTCGACTATTAGAAGTTATTATTGAAGCAAATCACATAAAATGACTTTAATCAAGGGGGTGATACAACTTAAAGTATGCTGAAGTTGATGGGATCTCTGAGAAGATAATTATTGTTTCTCTCAGATTATCAAAGCCCTAGACTCAATATCAGAACTGGGCCAGTACAGTAAACATGTTCACCTGATATCAGAACTGTGCCATCCAAGATTAAACCTTGAACCTGCCACGCTGTTTGTGAAGATACAGAAAAACTCATATTTCTTCAATGTGTCTGTCAGGAAAATTTAAGCATTATGTAGTGTGCAGTAATAATGGCTCTAGCAACTTCTTCCATGTGATTTAGGCAAGCCACAGAGACAAGGCTGTATGTATAGGCACATAAACACAATACGTCTCCCATTCTGGGTCACTCCAGCCAGGCCAACTTGCCCAGTACTCTGTACAAGGGTAGTGGAAGATGATGCTTAAGAAAAACATGTCAGGTTGGCCACTTTCTGAGGTCTGTTCCCCTTGCACTTCCCCTGGGTCTGCAACTGTTGTGCACAGATGAATGCTGCTCTCTACAGACCCACTGTCCATGTTCCAGCACAGTACACAGAGGCTGTGGAATATCCACCCCTGTTGTCAAGACTCAGCAAGACAGAGTTGGCTGTTCTGATCTAGTGTTGGCTGAAGTCCCACCTCAAACAGGACACCAGAATATATAACTTTCAGAGGTCTCTTCCAGTCAACAAGTCTATCACATAAAGTGCTACACATCATTAAAACAAATCAATCAAATTCACATTATAAGGATTTTGTAAAGGTTCCCCAAAGAAAATGCAGGTGAGTCAAATTTAACAAGCAGATAGATGCAAACCTGAGTCTGTGCTTCCATGCACAAACTGTGTTTTGGGTGATCACAGAAGAACGTTCAACTATGGTTGAATTACCAACCATATATTTTTAATCTTTTTAGATTAAGAACTCATTTTGGTGATGTGGTAGGTTTCTACTTTCATTATTACTCTTATGCAAAACTCCCTCATTCCATCCCCTGCTTTAGGTCTGAAGCAATCTTGGCACTTCTTCAATATTCCGTCAAGATTATTTGGAGGAAGGAGGAGAAAAAAAAGCCATAGAGCAATATTATCAAAGAATACATGTGAAAGCCACTCAAGTGCACTGATTTAACTATGCTTTTTCAGAAAACATGTTCTATATTTAAGCGTAAAGTATTTTTTTAGGGTGCTATTCTAACACAAGATACTATAGAACCTTCTTTAAGGGAATATGCAATTTGACATTTTTACAGAAAACTATAGACCTGTTGTCCAAGACACTAATGAACCCATCAGTGCCTTCACTTTGCCACATTTTTACTTATTGTGGGGTAGACAGGACTGAGTGATAATCAAAACCTCTATGAGTTTTCCGAAGACAGATGTGCAGCCCAACTTGAATGCAGGGCATCAAATAATGCAAATATATACAGTCATTCACAGCTTAAAATATAGCCTTCATTATTAAAATGTGTAGATTACTAATGCAGTTTCCTTCTTTAAAAACAACAAACACCACAACTTACACTGACAACCAACTTCGAGGGTTCAGGCATAACACAATGAAAAAATGTATAAAGCAACACATTTTTCTTTAGCTTTTAGAGAAGTTAAAGACACACAAATGGTTACCTTGGAGCTGAAGAAATGATCACATTATATGGCAATAATTCAACAGCACACAAACTCAAAATTAAAACATACAACTTTTTTTAAATCTGTCATTTTGTCTCTTCAAAGTACAGCACTGGCATCCTTCCCTCCTGTTGTACCAATCCCATTAGCACATCTTCCTCTCACAAGTGTAAATGAACCAGGCACAAACACTACAAGGCAACTCTCAACTCAAGTTTTCATCAGCTGAGAAGCAAAATGCTGCCAAAAGAATCAGTTCAAGCCCAGTCCCGAAATGGGGAGGCAACTTACGAAGTATCTTCTGGGGTGCCTAAAATGGTTTTATAAGAATTGTGTAGGTGCTGAAATCACAGAAGAATAACCAGAAAACTGAAATATTCACAGAAAGATATTCAGAACTACCTTAATTAATCCCTCACATTCAGCAAGCCTCCTCCCTCTCCAAACTGGAATCCTTTCTAACCAGGAGCCTTCTAAATAATCTCTGCCAAAACTCTGATCCAACCCATTGTCAAAGGCAATTATGTTCTTCCTACATCCTTCCTCACAAAATTGCTTTTATGCATTCTTCAATATTTGTTCTTAAGAAAAAAAAAAAAGGCAGAAGAATGAATTCTTGTAAATGGTGCAAGATAAATAAAGCAGATTAGTTTGACATCAGCATTAAAATTAATGCTCAATTTTTGGCATTTGTAATCTTAGTAGCCAACTGCAATTAACCAAAAGAAAAAAAAAGCCACAGATAAACAAGAAGATCTTGACTATTTATTAAGTATATTTGATTTTTTTCTGTGAAAGAAAACTCACCAATGGTGTAGTATCTCTTCAACTCACTCCTCCGCGGATTGCGCCTTTGGGTGTTTGTGGTGTTATTCTGTTCTTCCTCAGAAGCAGCTGTTTTAGTGTCAAGCAAAGATTTACTCTGCTGGGGTGTTTGAGCTTCAGGTGCCACTGGATTGCATCCTGGCCCACCAATATCCACCGACTGGGACTTTTTCTTTAATCTAAAGGCAATTTAAGGCAGAAAGGTATTACTATCCATCATTCTATACCTACATTATGTGTAGAGCAACAGTGACATATTCATTGTACAACAATTTGTGCATGTCACAGCAGAACACAGAACAGCAGTGATAAATTAGGCATTGTATTAATTTTCCCTTTCAGCTCCTCCTAAATCAGTCATAGCACCTGCATCTCACATGTAGCTACAAATGGTTAAAATACCCTCAGGTCAGCCTGCTGAGCTGCTTGAACAATCAGTCTCTACTCTACTTCAGAGAGATGAGCTGCCAACAATTAACCTATTATTAAGTTGCCTAACTCAAGTTTCCACAGACCAGGGGAGTACAGAGAAATTAAATCATTTGCACAATGTTGCTGAAAGGTCCAAGAGAAAAGCACGGACTTATGATCTGAATTTAGACAGAGCTCTACAACTACATTTCTCATTCTTCAGTAAGTTCAGCGTGCTGTTTTTCACTGAAACTCAGGAGTCTTACTAACCCCAGGTACCATTTTATGCACTGCAACAGCAACGTACAGAGGAAGATAAATTCTCTGTCCTACAGAAGAAATCAGTGTTACTCGTTAATGGCATCCAGGTAGAGTACAACTTATTAACCACTATCCTCTGAGCCCAAATGTCCAATCTGTTTTTTACCCATCTAGTTGTCCACACATCTAAACATAACATTGTAACTTGTGTACAAGTATATAGTGAGTGACAGTGTCAAAAGGCTTCCTAAAATCAAGGCAAATGACACTATTGTTCTCCATCCTTCCCCAAACCTAGTCTTTGATCAGAGTTCTGCAGGAGAGAGACTCAGAAAAACTCTCAAATCCTACTTCAGAGTGGTGCTGAGTACGCTCCCACCACTAAATCACTGTAGTTCTAGCATCTGCTCTATCTTAAGCAACATAAAATAGAGGTTGTTATACTACTAGATTTATTGAATAGAGACAAATGCTCTGTTATGATGAAGCTCACTATGTATACATAGGATTTTGTAAACACGTTTCTTAAATTAGGTCTCTATAAATGTATATACTTGACTACATGATTTGTTCCTGGAAATAGAAGAGGCTTATGGCATTACAGTGAAATACTGATTTGAGATGAAGGGATCATAATAACTCCGAAATTTTGAAACAAGTGAAGTAAAATGATAAAGTTCTGTAATGCCAAAGTGCTTTTGCTGACAGGAAAGGCAGAAAGATACAGGGTCTGAATTAATCCAGACTCCACCGTAACAGGGTCAGCTGAGTAAGACACAGGTTCAAATAAGGGCAGACCTTTATAGGAATCACTTGACAAAACCAAGCAACTTACTCAAATCCATCTTCCTTCAGCCCACCTGAACTGTATATTGATACAGTCATGGCTGGCATATAGTCTGATAAAACACTGCAGCCTTTGAATTGCATCTTCACTAGGCCACCACGTCTGGCAAAGAAAGCCTGTGTTCTGTGTGTGTTTTGAAGCCTGACCCTTTCTCCAGCATCCTGCTTTATCACTAGCTTTGTGTGGCGTTTGGTTTTAATCATTTATATCAAAACCGCACAGCTGGCCTGACACGACTTATTCTTTGACAGAAAAGAATCAGAATGTGGAATGTGTCAGGATCACATTCCTCATTCTTGCTTTGTTTCAGGCTGTCTGTTTGTAGAAAAATAAATAAAAGATACAAGAAATACTGTGGCAAATCCTTTTAATCTTTTGAGCTATGTGTTCTGTAGCAGCCTTCAACTAAGTTTTCAACAACGGTCACCACAGGTGTTTCAATATTGTTTGGTGTGACCCCAAATGACGCTGCTGCAGACAACATGCCAGCAAGCATTTCATGGTTACGCTCTCAGTCAGGTGTTAAAACAGACAGCATCTTCCCAGCAAAAAGCGTTAACTTCAGAGGAGAGGCTAACATGGAATCATCATGAAGGCCCAGCTGCTGACAGTTAATTGAGAGAACCCATCTGGGTCGAAGTTCAAGCAGGGTCAGTGGAGAAGCTATGCAGCTGCTGCTGGCTGGATCCGAAAATGCAGTCTTTGGACAGCATAGGAACATGCTGAGCCACACCTCAGTTTTAGACAACCAAGTTAAAAGTTTAAATACACTACTGCTAATAACCCATTAAACCCCCATTTGCTCCATTTATACCTCACTGTACTTTCATAGAGCAGATGTCGCTCATGTCAGTAACGTCAGGTGAGACCTGCATAGTCACTCCTCGGTGCCTCTTACCTACCAGAGGGACAAAGCCCCGATCTGCCTCTCAGCATCCTGACAGTCTATCAGTCGCAGAAGATTTGCTCATTTAGCCAGTCCAAGAGGAATGTGCCTCTCCAAGCTGTGGGCCATGACATACTTGTAGTTAAATACACTAACTTTTGAACTCTCGCTTTATTTCTCTTTCCATCCTCTGCACACAACTGCAAAGTTCTCTACTGCATCTTAGAAACAGCCCAACAGATGGCTTCAGCCTTTACCTCCTCCTGATCAGCTGGCGTCCTGCCCTCTCCAGCAGCACCTCCTGGGAATGGGTCATTTTGAACTGATTCTTACCATTTCCCCCAAAAAAGAAAATGTGACCGGGTGGTTGAGTGCTTGGGAATCAGCCATCAAGTGCTCTGAGCAGTCCATGCACACAGGAAGTCCTGAAGTCCTGGGGCTAGCTCATTCCCTGGGAATCTGCTATATATTTTACGAGCATCAGAATTTCATCCCTGACACTCCCTATTACAAAACTATTCTGTTCCTAATACAATCCATGCACTTTTTCATGTTATAATTGCAAACTGAATTTTTGTAAAGCAGAAGAGAAAAAAAAAATAAGGCATTATTCTCTAAACACATCTTGAAAGCACCTAAACCAATCACGGCTGGCAGTCCAGTCTGAAAGAAAAGGGGAAAAAAAGGCGTTTAAACCCTTTATGGTAGAAACAAACAAGCATACAAAGCATCCCAGGGGCTGGAATCTGTACAATTTGGTCTTTGTGAATTTCTAAGTAAAAATCCCTTATTGCAACAAATATCTGGAAGAAAGCCTAGACCATTCTTATCTACTGAATATAAAAACCCTCCCTGTAGCCCCTGTGACTATCGCAGAGATTTTACTACACAGTTAATGGGAGAAGCAAAATCATTTATTTGGAGAGTGACACTTATTCTTCAGAGATGCATTTAGTATTTTTGAATGCCCAGAAGAGCTGGTTATGAATCTGATTTCTTTGTAGCAAGAAATGTGATTTAAACTGATGTTGACGGCCAGGATTTATCTGATTCTGGGAAAAAGTAAACTTCTGTTTTCAAGACAACACTGCAAAGGCCTGACAACTGAAACACAGCAGAAACTACAGACTAACCACAATAGACTAGCTACTCTATTCTCCTCTGGACACACTGTCCCCCCATCCCCAGCCACCACACACATCTGCATTTGCATATGGCTGGCATTTCTTGGCTGCTGTGGCAATTTGGAGGGATCAGGTAAAAGGCTCTATAGGCAGGCTTCATTTCCTGCCTGAGGCTCCTTCTGCTGGCTTGCAGCATGAGGCAATGCCATGGAGGGCTGCTGGAACATCTTTTGTTTAATGCTCTCGAACACCAGCTGCAGCTCTGGCCATCCCCCCAAAAAAGAAAAGAGCAGGATTATACTAGAACAGACAACTTGAGTTGGTTCCTCATGGGGCGAGATGAAACAGACTGAAGGAAGGAACTGCTGGCAGGGGACCAGCTCAGGGACCTCTACAGCCACCAGGCATGGGGAAAGGGAGTAGTAAAGGGTTTTACACTGCAAGAGTTTTAAGCACCAAATGAAGGCAAGCAGCAAGTTTGAAATAAACACAACTTAGTACTTTGAACAGTATGTAACTGTGCAACAGAGATGATTGTGCAGGCCAGGAGCATTACTTGACACAAAGAATGACACAGGTAAGGCAGAAAACATCCATTAAGAGCTATGAAACATGCAGATGCTCCAGCAAGCAAATTCCTTGAGCCAAGGATTGCTGGGAGGCAGAGGGGTTTCACGCAGAAAGTGTCACCCAGCGCATGCTCCATCTCCCCCACTACTACACAAGTACTACACGCAACCAAGAGTTCAAATCTGAATTGGTTGTTATGAACCACAGAAGGAAACAAAAGCAACCACCACAAAGCAGCTAGAAAATAGAACACCACTAAAATCGACATCTGTCAGTAAACAAGAAAAAAACACTGAAAAGCCCTTCAGACTGTTCCTTTACATTTTGATGACGCAGCAGTTTTCTGATAATGCAAGCAGCTCACGAGATCACTCGATGGCAGAAAACAAGAACAAGATGACCTTCACACGGGCGGCATTATGAAAGGATTAGGAATGAACTGACACCTACACAACCCAAAAAACAATCCAAAGCAGCAAGTATGTATCAACAATGCAACACCCAGACCAGCCTCAGGAAAGAATACAGGGCAGGCGCAAGAGCTATGTGCAAAAACATGGTGACACTTCAACATCGTATGTTGCTCCATGCCCCCAGCATATATGTTTGAGCATGTAGGACAAGCATACAAAACACTCTTTTTGCTCCTTTACACACACTACAAAAAATTACCATGCAAATTAAAGACACAACGGTTGTTAATTGTCACAGCATCAGAAAGCAAACCAAAACCACCCTCTTTACTTTCCAGTCATCCCTACGGAAGTGGTTCCAGCACATTCATGAAAACTGCCACCATCCCTCATTTTGTAAGAAAAACCAAAACCAAGCCAGAATTTTCCACCAGGCTTCAAGGGAAAAAGTAATATCTAATTGAAAAATTGGTTTTGTGATGTGTGGAACAGGCAACCCACACCTTTCGAACATGACCCATAGACAATGCTAGTGCCTCATGTGTTTCAAGGGCACATCACAGAACAAAGACTAACAAAAATGAACACAAACCTTGTGATTATTCCTGGGAGCATGACAGCACTGCTACAGGTAAACCCTTGGAGGACCATTTACAGAAGACATATAGATTGGTTGCTGCCAGGTTACATCCATGAATTCCAAGCGGGAGAATCCAGAATCCACTTGTGGTTCAAGTGTGACAAGGCATTCTCACTGCCTGGGAGAGAAGGGTTAGTGAGTCCGTGGGCAAAGGAGTCAAAGCACTCTACACACCACAGATGGACCTGGAGATATGCATTCGCAGGAGGATGAGGCATGGCAGCAGTGGAGAAGGAGGTGATGATGATGATGGTGATGGAGAGGAAGATGGAGCAGTCACACTAAATACATAATGTAACTCAGACAGTGACAGCATATACAATTCATTCTATCTTTCCTACCTAAGCTTTTGCAAGTATTAAGAGCTCAAGATCATATGGCTTCGCCACAGCTGCATAATATTTTACAGCTGCTTTATTTGGTGGAAGTAATGTGCTCTACAAGTAGGGTGTCTGTTTTGTCAGGGATGAGAATTTCTTGATCTTTTCCTTCAGGATTTTGAGAGAGTGGGCTGTAGTGCTGTACTATTTGCTGACAGTTATCTTGATTCTGGACATGTTTTAGAAGAGATGTGTAAAGTAAATTACTATTTTGAATCATGTTATTTTGTTAATAGCTGCTATACTGTTATTTAAATAACTCCCACTAGTTCCATTTTCACAAAAGCTCTTCCAATGCTTTACGCAAATCTACTTTAGTATAATTTGCATGGGTCTTGAAATTTCCAGCTCTGTCATACTTGGCACAGCAAAAGTTTGCATAATGGTTTTAAAATGACAATAATTTCTGTGTTCTTCTTGTTTGTCTCATTAATACTGTAGCACTGTATCTAATGCAATTTTATTTATAAGGATGGGTTCAAAGTGTCCAAACTATTTTAAGGTTGTATCACTATGGAAAGTCTTCACCGGATTAGGAGCTATTTTTGAAATCTCTTTACTATGGCTTTATGCAACCAACACTCAGATCCTATTCCCCTGAAAATTCCTGTGAGATTTTCACACATTCTGTATCACGCAGGACCACATCCTATATTACCGAATTCAGAGTTTTCAACGGTAGCATAGCCAGTGGTCTGGGAGCTGCATGGCATAACCTGAGACACGGAATACTTCACCTACAGTGAAGCCATATAAACTCGTAGCATATTTCCATATAATTAACTTTGTCATAATATCAATTATTTCCTGTGCTAACTGCAACTAATTTATACATTAAGAAAGTTGTTTTATCCATAGCCTTTAATTTAGGCAGTTACATTTACATTTCTGATTCCAACCCTAGGCTTGACTGTTTTCTGAGTTGTTTACAAGTCAGCTGCAATATCCCTGGGCATTTATGTTCCTGAGATTGCTACAGCATATTCAATCATAACATGCATATATTTATGTAGCAAAATCTCGAAGCAAAAGGGCCTGTTAATTTCCCAAAGAGATGGCAGAGGAGGTTGGAAGTTACAGTGTTCTTACAGTAGCACAGATTTGTGTGTTCTAGTTCTACCATCTAGACAAAAAAATTATCAGCACAGCAGGCAGCTGCAGCTCAGGTTTGAAAAAGCTGCTGTGGATATGCTTGTCCTAAGATATAGAAATGCAAATCTGCACATTCTTCTGCCTTGCCCAACAGCTCATATAACTTGAAATGGACAGAGTGAAACAACTTGAAGACTTCTTTCAAAATATAAACCACATTTATACATCATTATTTTCTTTATTCCATGGACTTGCATGGGATAAGATGTTCTGATCCCATCACTGAAAACTCAGTGAGGTGTAAAGGCATTTTGCAAATGGGGAAAAGATAATAAATAAAACAGTAAGTGAGATCCAGCCAGGAGCATCTCAGCCTAGACAGATATAACAGCCCATTAGCTGCAGTGCCTCCAGGCAAGTGGGGACCTTCTAGTCTGGCCTGGAAGCAGAGGTGCAGCAAGCAAGAGAGCCTCTGGCTTTAGCCTGAGCATTAGAATATGCTCTTTGACTTGCCACCAGGCAGTGGGGTTGAGAAGGAGGGTCATTTCAAGCAGCAGAAGACACAAATCTCACAAGACAATCATCCAAACTCTCCTCATGCTCCTTCCCATGTGGAGCCTCCCTTCCACTTCTGAAAGTCACAAGACTCCTCCTCACACTGAGGTTTCAAAATGCCCTTTGGTGAAGGCTATCTACTTCCTACCAGGCATGGAGGCTACGGGGCTGCACTCTGAAAGCCATGATTGCTGTTTCACTTTCCTAAGAACCAGGCAAAGCACATTACAGAGATGTTAGCACTAAAAAAAATAACTAATACCTAGAAGTCTTTGGGAGCACCCACCTGTCTTCATTGAATACAGGCTGATGACAAGACTGGACAAAGGCTAGCAACTTAAACTGTAAGCCAAACAGTACCTATCTTAGGCAACTGAGTTATCCAATTTGTACAAATACCACATCTTCATACCTTTGCAATATAGGTTAGCAATGAAATAAAGATCGCATACATTTGCAACGTGTGCATAATATATTCTTCTTTAAGTCCTCAAAGGACAAAAAGTAACTGTCATAAAATGAAGCTATTAGCACCAGCTCACAAAGGGCAGATTTTTGTTACAGTGAAGAGACAGATGGAAGCTGTTCCTTGAGAAGACTAAAACATCTAGCATTTGTCCTTGCAAAGAACATAAATTGGTTCCCAGAGTGCTCTGCAGGATATAATAATGTCAGATAAATCTCTGTGGAAGCACCTAACTTACCAAAGGCAAGTTAGAAACTAGGCAAAATGAGAAATCCTTTATCATCATAGCCAAAGCAAAATTGAGGTGTTGGTTTCAACTCATGCATAACTCCAGTATTTTTAATAGACTGTATAAAATGAGCTTTAGGTTGGCTTTTTGACTGTTATTTGATATATACACCAGATTCTATGCTGAAAACATGCTCATTCAAGCTGGTTTTTCTTGCGAGTTTCACCAGGCACTAGCCATGCAGGCTTGGAAAAGTGCTTGCCCTGTTATTTCGCATTTCTGATTCATAAATCAGGTTGGCCAAGCTCATACCAGATGGGAGAGAAACATCTTCAAAGATCCAGGAATATTTTGTACTTAAACAAGATAAAATTACCCTCCTACCCTCCTGCCAGGACACCCTCCTGGTTCTAGTTATTTAGCTCCAACCAACCCCAACCAGCTTTCTGTTTTCACCCAGGGTCAGTAACCTGGCAGAACAGTTACCAGCATGTCCTCCAGAGCTCCAAGAGCCCAGAGGTCTGACTGGGGAAGCCAGCCCATACCCAATTCACTCAGACACTCCAGCCACGCAGCTGACAGAGATCCAGAGCCTTAAGATCCCATCAGATGCAATCAGAGAATGGGAAGTCTGTTAATTACACCTATTGAGGAAACGCTATCTTTAGTATTCATGTTTTCATGTCTTGTCATCCCAAAAAGTAAGCAGTGCCACTTGATAAGCTGGTTAATAACAGGTTGTACTAAAAGAATCTATATATAAGGGAAAAAACATACATCTGAACTGTTTGAAACAGTGCCTACTTATTTAAAAGCACACGGAAAATCCACACAACTATTTTGTTTCTCAGCTCTGTGGTAGTAGAAGGATCATTTTTATCAACTTTTTACTTTGTGTCCGCAAAAGTGTATAGGTTGTAAAGACACCTCTTCATGTCTTCAACCTCCAAGCACAGCCCACAGGCACTGGCGATACACCACCTTGATTGCTTCGGAAGAAGCTCTGTTAGACAGGGAAGCAGGAGACACAAGATCTGCAGGAGTCACAGGGGTGAGAACCAGAGGATGAGCATCCCCAAGAGAGAACAAAGTAGCTCAGGCAAGCAGAGTTAATGCTCAACCTGAACCCAAGCAAATTTTTCTGGGGACAACAAACTATGTTTAAAAAGAAGAAAAAGAAACCCCTTCAAGAACATGGAAGGTTTTTATGTTATAAGAACGTCTGAGATTTCAACAGTAATTCCAACATCTCCTAACTCTGGGGACAGAGAAGAAATGTGACATGATCACAGTAAGAATTCCCACTCTCAGTGAATTCTAGATCTCTAGAGCTGTACACAGGAGGCACTGCTGGCATCCCTCCTATACTAAGCATGTGTTTTACTTGGATACTGGCTGTCAATGGACAATGCCTAGAAACTTCATCAGGGCCATTAAGGCTCTTTTCATTCAACCCAAATCATTCTATGATGATTCTATCGTAACTTTGAGAGTTGTGAGGCGCTGGCATAGGTTGCCCGAGGAAGCTGCAGCTGCCCCATCTCTGGCAGTGTTCAAGACCAGGTTGTACAGGGCTTTGAGCAACCTGGTCTAGTGGAGGGTGTCCCTGCCCATGGCAGAGGGGTTGAAACTGGATGAGCTTTAAGGTCCCTTCCAACCCAAACCGTTCTATGATGATTCTCTGATGACTCACTCCTACCAGTGCAGTTTTCTCCTTGCCTTAGCTTTTGTTTTAAACTAAGCATTATGACAGCCAATTCCTCTTCTCAAGTTTTCTTACAAATGAAATTCCCACTTGTCTCTTAAGATGATTTAGTCCTTTCAGGTACTCCCTGTAATCCTGGTTTCTGCTCCCATTATCAAGCCACTCTGCTTTGATGACACAACAACCAAAGCATATTGCTGGCTGCTTGAAGCCACTGGAGATTTAGATAGCAGATTACCACTGTTTTAAAATACCTGTCTTTAATAAAAGTGTCTCCATTAATTTTGATTTCTCCCATTTGCTAAATATAAGGCACTTCTGGTCTACACAGAATGTTGTCACCACCAGATCTCCTGCTGGACATGGCAGCAAGTGCCCTGGAGGCTGTGTCTGTGTGCAGTGCCAGGATGGCAGAGCCATCTGTGTGGCCAGAGCTTCATGCAGATAAGCTGGGCATTCTAGTTACAACCATGACAGGCAAAATAAACGTGTAGTTCAGTACTTACATAGTTCATATTGATACAGAGATGTAGAACTCTAAAATTTAAAGTGTATGCTTAAAAATACTTACATGGGTTTTAATATTTAAATAGCAAAAGAGGTTTTTCAGTCTTTCTTGGCATGAAAATGTATACCGTTTGTACATGACATAGCAGAACTTAAACATTAGGAAAGAAAATAGCTTAAGAAAGCAAGGAACTTCTTGTGGTTTAAGCTTAGTCGTAAATTAGACAAAGCATGTAGCCTGCTTGTTTTCCCCCCACAACCTGTCCTTCCCCC
>WYDI02036400.1:0-35879 GCA_009867235.2 Psittacus erithacus | reverse complement strand
TATTATCAGTACTGTTCTCAGGCTGAAAGTTAGAAACACAGTGCTGCACCAGCCACTAAGAAGGAGAAAAAATGACTCCTACTGCTGAACCCATGACAGAACTCTTTTATTTTATATCCATAGCAACGACATCAGTAAATACTGAAAAAGGTTTTTAAAATACACGTTCATTTTGATAGGCTCAGAGTGAAGGCTTCATTTCTAAGTTGTGTGTTTAATAAACTCACCTTGACATCAAGTACTGCAGTTGTGAAGTTTGTCAGTATGTTCTCAGAAGCTGAACTTTCTTCTGACAAACATTCCCAGTCAACTCAATTAAAATAGAGAGCAGCATGATGAAGTGTGTTACTGCTCAGTCTTTAATAAACCAGCTGTGCATTTCTGCGTCTCTCCCAGCTCTGGCAGTGACCCTGATTCAGCGGCATCCTTAGGACTCTTCTTGACTCTGAGACCACCAGCAAGGCTGCTCAGCTGTCTCCATACAGGGAAAGAGGTGGCCATTAATGGACAGCACAGCTTATCAACAGATACCACCCATGTGCAATGTATATCTCTAGCTGTCAACTGGAATGTCAACAGTAAAAAGATCAGATTTGCAGGGGTTAAGGCACCTGGACTCTTCAGCATCCTAGTATGGCAGAGCCGTATTTCTTGACCCAGCTGCGGAGGCAGGTCACAGCTTGCTAAGAACCAGTTGAATCAGTAGGGATATGCACATGTTGACATTCAGGAGGAGCTAGCATCCTTCTGCAGTTATCCAATAAGCCACTACACTACAGAAACACTTAAATATCAAAACTCTTCCTTTCTGTTGCAGAGCATCTAGAAGGTTGCAAGAAGCTGCATTAGTAAGCACAGTAGTTGACGCCCAAGAGGCAAGTTAAGTGCCCATGATGGTACAAGCCTGTTCAGATCCTCACCTTAAGGCTCAGCTCCTGGTAAGCAAAATATACCTGCACAACACCAAAGCAAAATGATCTCTCTCAGCCTTTTCCTCACTTTCTTTCAGGATGCATCTTGCATCTTTGCTCCTGTGCTTGGATGCATTCTCTTGGGTCAGTGACAGGCTGGAGAGAAGAAGGCTCAGGGGAGACCTTACAGCAGCTTCCAGTTCCTAGAGGGAACCTAAAAGAAATCTAGAGAGGAGAAGGCTCAGGGGAGACCTTACAGCAGCTTCCAGTTCCTAGAGGGAACCTACAAGAAATCTGGAGAGGGCCTTTTTACAATAGCACATAGGGCCAGGACAAGGTGGAATGGCTTTAAACTTACAGATGGGAGATTTAGATTAGATATTAGGAAGAAGTTCTCCCCCATGAGGGTGCTGAGACGCTGGCACAGGTTTCTCAGAGAAGCTGTGGCTGCCCCATCCCTGGCAGTGTTCAAGGCCAGGGTGGACAGCGCTTTGAGCAACCTGGTCTAGTGGAAGGTGTCCCTGCCTGTGGCAGGGGGGTGGAACTGGGTCCCTTCCTTAAAGGGGGACACTTACTTAAACACAAACCATTCTGTGATTCTGTAAGATACCAAGCAGGACCCTCCTCACAAATGCTGTAGGGACATTGCAACAGTATCAGAGATCACTGTGTTTTATCTGCAGACTGGGTGCCTTAATCTTTCAGCTGTGGGTAGGGGGGACACTGGGGGAGAGAAACGAAAAACAGGAAGGCAGGGGAAGACTAGTAGCACTCCCAGGCAGCACTTATGCTTCTGGGGTGGCAGTGATGTCTGTCTGCCTCTGCTGCTCAAGCTGCTTATTTCTCCTTACATCTGCAGGTGAGACTTCCAGGCAACACACGCTGAGATTCAAGACAACCTAAAACCACAATTCAGTTTCATGCTGAAGTAAAGACAGGTCCTCACCTCAGCAGAAAAGGATGACCTTTCCCTTGAACCACCGTTTAGATTTATGGCTGCAACAAGCAACAGTCTTTTTCCTATTTTCCTTTTTACTCACAATGACACAAAATAGAGTAGGACAAACATAGAAACAAGAGACTGTAGAACACTGCTGCCCTGCAGGGCTTTATATTATTATTTTTAAATCAGCAAGCCCAGCAAGCAGAATTGCTATAAGCAATACAGCTACACCCACCACCAGAACCTAGCAATCCATAGGCGTCATAGTAAATGACATTATTTAAAGAAGACTCCAATAAAAAAGCACTATTCTGTGGTTTTACAAAGCACAGTGAGGCTCTTCTTCCTGCTTAGTGCAGAACAAAATGCACCTCAAGGCTAGTCTGGCATTGCCAGGTTAAGATTCCCGTGATTTGACATAAGCCTCAGCAGGGCATCTGATCAGAAGAGGCACAGGAGGAGATGAGAAGCTGGTGTCTGACAGTACAAAAAAACCAGGGAGATTAAAGCACAGTTGGAAGTGATCAAAACCAGAGCCCGGAAGACAAATGAGGCCACAGCATGTTAAATGAGGCAAGTGAGTTTGGAAACATTCATGTATTTAGCTTCCTAACTAGAGCTCAGCTCCAAGGCAGAACTGTTAAACAATCACCTGATCAGAATTTGTAAGAAAACAGCATACAAGCTTAAACATGGCAGCTGCATTTGGATGTATGCAATAAAACTGTCAAGATTTTAGAAGTCTTACCATATAAATCAGAGGCTTTTTGCCCAAATGCAAAATAAGAATCAGTAATTTTTCTTTTCAGGAGCCACTGGCAGGATTTCAAGATGCATTTAACTAATATCACAATGTGTGGTTTTTAACTTGGCTAATCTTCTATGAAAAGTAACTATTAGGAAATCAAAATATTATGGCTGTCTTGCTAATGGTTCTCCTGAACAGAAAGGTAAAACCTCTCACACATGAAATGTGAGGAAGCATTAAGGAAAATAAAACAACAGAAAAAAACTGAGAGACTAGATCCTATTCCCTCCATGCACTTCAACAGTCCTCTGCACTTATCTATACTTAGTTCAGATCCCAGTAAATGTGGGGCTAATTCCTTCCTGTATTAGCAGCCTGCAAAAAACACTTATTAAAACCTGTGTAAGTCTTTACAGCAAACTCAAAAGGATAGAAAAGGGAAAAGGCCTCCTGCTCACCCAAACCGGACACAGACACTGCTTGGTACCTGCATTCACTGAGCACAGACAGGAAAGGGCCAAAAGGCACCCCCTGCTCCTGCCTGTAGTTGTGGTGCACAAATGGCTCTGCTCCAGCTCTGGGTGCCAGGCAGGGTCCTTTCCTTGAAAGTCTGACAGCGTAAATACCCATGCCTAGCTCCTTCAGTACAGAGCGTGAAAGCTCCAGCATTCCATGCAGTCAAGATTGCCACTTTCAGAATGGTTTAAGCTCAAAAAATAAACTTTTCATTAAAGTCAAAACCCAGAAGTCGTCAAACTTTGGACTGGGAAACTCTCATGCTTTCCAAATTTTGTCTAAAATAATACTTTCCTCTAGAAAAATTCATGTTTTCAGCAAGTGAAATCCAAATTGAACTTAGTTTGTCTCTAATATTAATGCTGGGCTTGTACTTTTATAGAAATATTGGAGAGCAACCACAAACATTCATTTGGAGATGCCTAAAATCAGACAGAAAGCTTGTTCCTACTCTGCAGCAGGAATATGCAGCAGGGGAGATTTAGGTTAGATGTAAGAAAGAAATTCTTCACTGTGAGGATGGTGAGGCACGGGCACAGGCTCCCCAGAGAAGCTGTGGCTGCGCCACAAGTCTAGGTTGGATGGGGCTTTGAGCAACCTGGTCTAGTGGAAGGTGTCCCTGCCCATGGCAGAGGGGCTTGGCACTGGATGAGCTTTAAGGTCCCTTCCAACCCAAACCATTCTCTGATTCTATGAATTACATACACCAGTCCAGTGTCTGTCTTGGTACTGATCATTGCAGTGACATCCTGCAGATCCAGTCCCACAGCCTTACCAAGATAATTGGGTGCCTAGATGACATATATTTAGAAAATCGTAGGAAGCATTATTTATGTGAACAAAATACAGAGTTGACCTTCCATTTATTCTGCAGCATATACTGCAGGAAAGAACAAACAAACAAAAGCTCAGAATTCAGTCATGCATAGAAGTACACATATTCTGAGAATATAAAGCTTTTAATGTTAATATTATAGAAAATAGTGATCTGCTCCTATAAAAAAAACAGGACATGTAACATATAAGTGGAGAAAGGGTAAAGACAGTGTTTCATGTATGAGGACTGATCTACGGATGAAGAGGACTCTTCATCTGCTCTGCAGTTACTGCATCTCATCTTTACAGAGTGCTGAGAAATAAGGAAGTTACATAACTTGGTAAAAGGCTGATGGGGCCAGTGACATTTTAAATTCCACTGTGTGAAAATCAATTACAAGATGTGAAAAGAAAAACCCTCTTCAGAAACCAAAATCTCCATCCCATAATATACCCCTATATATTTTTAAATAAGAATGAGTAATAAAACTTCAAAGAGAAAGAGAATGTGGGAGGGAAGTGGAAGGGATGGGCAGAGCAGAAAAGGAATAGAATAATCACAGATCATTTCAAGATGCTGTTATGATAAAGTAAAAAGACAACTTTGATAACATCATTTTGATTTTGTTTATGCTAAATAATAAATAGGTAAAAAAAATGCTGACTGACAACATGGAGCTTAAATGGAATAAAAAGCCAATCTTTGTATACTTTTGTAGGAAAGTATATGCTTTTTTAACCTAGCATAACTGCCATATCTACATGTCTTTTAAATACCTCCAGGGATGGTGACTCCACCACTTCCCTGGGCAGCCTGTTCCAGTGGTTAACAACCCCGTCAGTGAAGAAATTTCCCTAAAATCCAATCTAAAACTGCTCTGGTGCAACTTGTGGCCATTTCCTCTTATCCTATTGCTTGTTACTTGGGAGAAGAGACTGACATCCACCTTGCTACAACCTCCTTTCAGGTAGTTGTGCAAAATGGTAAGATCTCCCCTGGGCCTCCTTTTCTCCAGGCTGAACAACTCCAGTTTCCTCAGGCGCTTCTCATAAGACTTGTGCTCTAGACACTTCACAGCTTCGCTGCCCTTCTTTGGATGTGCTCCATCATCCGTGTCTTTCTTGCCCAAAACTGAACACAGGATTTGAGATGCAGTCTCACCAGAGCCAAGTATACCAGGACAATTGCTTCCCTGGTCCTGCTGGCCACATTATTGCTGATACAAGCCAGGATGCTGTTGGCTTTCTTGGCTGTGTGGGCACAAGCTTCTCATGTTCAGCTCTGTCAATCAGCACCCCCAGGCCCTTTTCCACCGGGCAGCTTTCCAGCCACTCTTCCCCAGTCCTGTAGCATTGCATGGGATTGTTGTGACCCAACTGCAGGACCTGGTACTTTGCCTTGTTAAACCTCATACCACTGCCACAGCCCATTGATCTAGCCTGTCCAGATCTCCCTGCAGAGCCTTCCTACCCTCCAGCAGATCAACACGCCCACCCAAGTTAGTGTTAGCTGCAAACTTCCTGAGGATGTGCTGGATCCTCTCATCAAGATCATTGATAAAGATATTAAACAGAACTGGCCCCAATACTGAGCTGAATTTTGTTCAGCCATTTTAGGACTTCCCACCACTCAAACAGCAGCAGCAGAATTTTAATGACTGGGAAACTGCAGCAGTGCTGTTAGAGAAAATTGCAGTGCAGCAAAGCACTGCTTATCTGGGTGATCTTCTAAATCTGCTACAGTGGCAGTACAGAGTTCTTTAAAATACAGTTTCCAGCAGAAAAATAAATAAATAAATAAAAATATTGGAAAAAAAAAAGTTTGAAAACTTCTTATTCAAGTTCTATAGTTACAATACCTGGAAAAGATGTAACCACAAGCAGAATCCCCAGGTAGCTCCCACTGCTGTCTAATGGTATGAATTCTTTCTTTACTTCCTTTTTAACTAAAATGCCTTTGCATTTTACATGTTCACTGAACTCTCCTTCCGAAGTTGCCTTCTGGGTAGCAATTAAATGTATAATTGAGATCTTCAAGACATGAGAAGGCAAATTCAGTGCCTTTTTGAATGGCTGCAGGGAATGAGATAACACAAATCAATTTTATGCCTAGGCACACTTTTGCACGCATGTGTTCAATATGCATCGTACAGACCCTCTTAAGCCTGAGGGGCTGCTTCTTCTACAAATAATGCTTCCAAGGTTTTTGGAGAAGGGATTTTCAAAGCTTCTAGATGAAGTTCACAACTGTACTGGGCATAAGACTGTCAGTCAAATGTTAGCATTTTAAACTTTTTACTGATGGTAGATATTTGAGGCTAGATTTGTAGACAGCCATGTTGGTCCAAAGAACATTTGACTTTCTCCTCTCATTTTGTTCATTAGGCATTAGTGGAGCTGGACTGATAGTGCTTTGAGACTCATTCCCCCACTTACAACTTAAAGCTTCTTGCAGAAGACTGACAGGAAGCAATTTATCCACACTGATACCTTCTTACAGTTGATATCCTTGTTTATTCATCAGCATTTTAGTTCACTTACAGGGAGGAACAGATTATTCAGTCACTCAACCACTGCTCAGAGAGTCATTGATAAAACTGTCTCACTAGGGGTGACAAGGCTAAAAATTCAAGATGCTGCAGCTTTTGTCAGAGCAGAACTGCAAAATAAAAAACCAACAATTGAGCCTTTTATCACTTCTTCCTATCATTAAATGCCGAAAAAGTTTCCAAACAAAGACAATATTAAATCACTACGGCTCTTTTCATCTCCCTATCTTTACATCCACACAAACCACCCATGATTCAGGATTTGAAATTAGGCTCAGCAGACAGTGCTGTCTTTCATCTGGCCGAGTCAGTAAAACCCCAGCAAGGCTCCCACTTCCCATGCTCAGCTGCCTTCTGATTCCTCCTCCTCTGCCCCTCAAGTGGATGGCATTACTCCAAGATTCCCCCTTCTTAATCTTGTTTCTTTTTAATACTTCTCCATTCCTATCACTCCACTTCCTCCATGATTACAGGACTAAAGAAGCATATAAGAAAAACTGAGATAAGAAAATTAATGGAACTAAGAGCTAAGCCGCTTCAATACTATTTTTACATGGACTCTTCTCTGCAGAAGGGATTTTGTTTTTCTTCTTTTTTTTTTCTTCTTTTTTTTTTTTTTCCTAATAGAATAAAAGATGGATGGAGAAATAATATAAGCAATCAGATTTTGTAAAGCTTCCAAGAGCAGAAACAACAGGAGAACTACTGCAGATGTAGTAGTAGATGTAGCCTGTGAATTTCAATCAGGGATACAAATAATGGCTGCGAAATCCATTTAAACTGGCTGCACATAACAAAGTGATAAGAAATCACTTCCTTTTTGTTTCTTAGGCCCTTATTCTGGCAGCAGCTTGAAATTATCACCCTCTTACAGAGGCCTTTGCTCAGGAGAGCAGGGCTCTTTCACTAAAGATGTATCCAACAAAGCTAGGATGTCCCTGCCTTGTCATTTCAGAGTCTCTTCCTCTTACTCTAGCAGACTCTCTCCCACCCTGAAGGTCCATTCTGGGAGTCCCATGCCTTCTGCATCCTCAGGTCTTCCTCTTGCTTCCCCCCCCCCCTTTCTTATTCCTTCTCTTGGGAGGCAATTAACTGCAGGACATAGATACCCATCTAGCCCCTCTTGAGACTTAGGGCTCTTTTTTCCCCTTAGGAGGGTATTTCTGGTTGTATCCCTGATAGTCCATATTAAAGTACCCTCACCTGCACCTGCTCTGTTTTGCTGGAGCAATGAGAGGATAAGAGAGACAGGGTGCCACCAGCATGGAGCACAAACCAGGACCCAATGAGCAGATTACATCTTTCTGGTGACTGAGGTGTTAAATACACACTCACAAAAAGTACGAGATTATTGGTGTGTCTGTGTGCTGTCATTTCTGGTATATGATCACCTCACTCAGGCTACCTGAAAGATTCAGACAGAGAAAAGCACGCCTATAAGAGGACAGAATTTCCATCACCATTTTGAAAGATTTACAATTATACAGGGCGATCCCAAAAGTGAGCAATCGTTGTACAGCAACAGAATACAAGAGACACAATTAATAAGGCAATAATGCCCTCTCATTCCTCCCATTTCTCTCCCCAGATTTCCTAAGGGTGGAGCCAGAGAAAGGCTCCCATGATTTCAGCCTAGAAAATGCTGTTCTTGCCCAATGCCCAATTGGCTTCTCCTGCAAGCCTCATATCACAGGCAAACCCCTGGGCTTTCCAGATACCAAAATAGGTCCACATAGACCTGGCTGCATGTAGCATTGTACCTGATCATTGCCTATTTGGGGTTTTTGTTGTTGTTGTTTTCCCCACAGATGGCTTTAAATCAAAAAGTATCCCCTCTGTAAATGTGATAATGTGCATATGTCTTTATAAGCCAACTGTAATTCTTTTACCCATGAGCCTGCTTACAAGAAAATGAGAGTGCTTTAATTCCAAAGCACAAAGTTAGAAGCCCCTTTGTCAGACAGGACGTTGCCACCAGTCTTAAAGAAAAAAGCCCAGTCCATTCAGAAACTGTGGGTACTTTCAGATACCACATACCAAAAGTAAAAGCTGTTTTTAACATATCCCTGTACTCAGCAAAACAAGGCCTACATTAAGAAATGACAGCAGCTTTCAGAAATCATTTCTCCATGGAGTCACTCTAATACCGGGAACCCTTGTCAAAAGCAATCTGTTTCCTAAGTGACTTTCTCAGCAACCACTTGCTGTGACGCTGATGTCAGCCACCTCTTAGGTCAGTGCCTGTCCCTCATAATGAGAGTTCTACCTCTTGTCATGTCCGAATTATTGGTGTCTTCAGAACTGCCGAATCAGGAAGGCGCTTAACTAGTGCTAAGATCTAAAATGCCTGCTTGCTCTAAAGCTGTGTGGTTTAGAAATGGGCATCAATTCAGCTCTGAGATTAATAAAAAAGGCAGCTGAATATTTCCTCCTCCATGTGCCAGTCTCTTGACCTTCCTCTACCCTGCGAACCAAGACTGTCAAAGAGGCAAAAACCTTCACTGAAGGTATTAAGCTCACCAAGGAGCTACATCGAGAGTTACATTTTGTTTTCTTTTACCCTTAGATACTCTGTGGAGGAGGAATGCCATAAGTAACCGCTTTTCCTTACCTCTCATCCCATCTTCTGTCCCTCCTACCAAACAGGCCACATGGGACAGACTGGATGACAACCCTTGCCTTCCCTCATCACAAGCCATTTGACTTCTACTTAAGCGACTCATCCAGGGCAATCATATGAATAGGAATTTTCCAGCTTTTCTGCAAGTCACATTTCATTTTCGTGCTGTTTCCACCAGCAGTTGTCGAGTGTGCTAGCTAGCTCTTAAAGCCAGTTTGACACATGACATGTGAGAGAGCGAACACAAAACTCATCAGAGCTAAGGGGGTTGCAAAACTGCAGTTTGAAAGAAACCTTGCAAAAGAGATCACTGCCTTATAGACGCCATGAACCACTTTGCAGGTTTAGAGAACAATAGGGGTTTAATCCTGTTGGAAACTAGATAACAGCAATATGTCTCTTTTTCTGATCAGAGGCAGGTTAGAAGCACTGAAGGTCAATTCTGAAAGGAGGCATACATCCCTAATTTCCCAGAAGAAAACCAGTTTGAGAAATAAACAACTTCTTGCATTGACATTAACTATAAATAGCACTAGGAGGCAAAGCAATACCAGGGCTGTTAGTGAACATCTCTGAAGTTCAGAAAACAGGTGGCTAGAAGTGACATTTGGAAACAGATAAGCAATTTATTCCCATTTAGCTGTCATTTACAGGAAGAGGGAATATAAAAGCATGAACTAATTTGGTTATTTACCCCATAAAATGATGCATTGTTGACAACATCTAAACTTGTTATGTTCAACGTCATGAGACCCATCCTTGTGACAACTGTCTTTTAAAACAAAGCTTTAAAAGGGACATATTTGATTGCCAGCTCCTGTAATAAAATTAATGTTCCAAAGGCCATAACAGCAAAACTCAGTGATGATTTTAATTATTTTGGCCTCTTACCTGCACCTTGAAATAAACATTTCAATTAGGAACAGGCTGACTCCTAGTTCAATCTTCCTTCTAGAAATGGCATTTAAGGGACATATACTGTATTTCAAGTCTTTTAAAAGGTGGAATGCAAATTTAGGAACTGATATCACCAACAACTTTAGGTTTCACCATTTCCCTTTACTAAAACAGGACTGATCATTAAGTTCACCTTCAAAACAAACCAAAACACATTATGCAGTCCACGGTGCTAACATCTATGCTATTATAAAAGATTATTAATGCAGTTTTGTTCTTCTCTAATGGCTTCTTTCTTCCTGTACTTTCAAGGAGAATACATAGACAGCCTTATAACCAATACAGGCCTTGTCCATTGCTCTTCTTCACTTCCACCTCAAAATCCATCAGATCAAATTTCTCCATCTTGCAATTTATGAAACAGAAGTGCACCATTAGAAAGGCTGATTTCCTAAAGTAAGTGGGTTGCTAACAACCTTCTTTGTATTACACAAAGGACATTACAAAAAAAATACCCAAATAAGAAATAGCTATTAAAAACAAAAAAAAACCCAAAACGAAACAAAGCAAAATAAAACAAAAAAACCCACTCATGCTACAGTATGCTCAGCTTGGTGTTTTCTAAGTAGCACTGCCTACAAACCCAACGCTAAACTGCTTGGTGTTTTCTCTGGAAAAAAGTCTCGTTGCAATTTTCTTGCTCCCTCTTAATGTTAAAAGTACATGAGGGTCTAGAAATTAAAACACAGGTCATAACTGAAAGAATATATTCATGCAGAAGTGAATGTCTAAAAATGTGCAGCAGAAGAATTTCCACTCTGTAAAGTCTCTGATGAATGCAGACATATTGGCAAACTGATACAGCAATCACCTCTCTCCACTAATTCAGGCAGTACTTAAACTCAGCTTCCCACTAGGGCACTTTTTGCATAACTGGTCAGAGTCCTCCCAGCTGTAAAGCTACAGGTTCACTTCTCCATGCTTGCCACTAATCCTTCACATGCCCCTGCTTCCTTAAACCCCCCAAACGGGTGGAACACCTTTCTTTGAAACATGCAGTAAGCCCATTGTGCTCAATTCCAGATGTTCCAGCTGCAGGGACTTGTGTGCCAGGAAATTAAATTGCATTTAAAAGTTAAGAAGAACAAATAAGCAAATAAGAAAAAAAAAAAAAAAAAAAAAAGGATTTCCTGTGATATCCACGGCATGGGCAGCCCAATTAATTTTGTCTTAGCAACAGTTTTAGCATCAGCCTATCAGGAAAACTAATGTACACAGAGTATACACGCTGCTTGGGAAAACAAAGCTTTATCAAGTATACCAGCTTAGTAGGTATCTTCCAACTTCAGTAGATTAAAAGTGGTCACACAGTGAAGTGCAATATTTCTTCTCTCACTATTTACAGGGACATTTCCTGTACATTTAGAAGGAACATTCAGATCAGACCACAGAAAAAATACAAGTTGTCTCCCTTTTCTGTTCTCTGCAGCACAAATGTTTATCTTCAGCAGATTTTTCTGCTTTGAAAGGCAATGCAATCAAATGCTGAGCAGTAAAATGGAATTATTATTTCAGGCCATGAATTGCGTTGCACAATGTGAAACAACCATATTCCTGTTTAAAGAAACATCCTGATGCTCTGAAGTACTGAACAGCCAGAAACACCTATTGAAACTAGAGCTAGTTAGTGCTCAGAACCAAAGCTAAGTAATAGTTAATTGTCAGGTTTTGCATTGAATGAGTCTGATTTCAGCCTCCACGACATTTAACCCAGTGGCAACCTCCAAATTCTGGGATTCAAGTTTTGTTCATAAACAGAGCACATACTTCACCCCTCTTTTCCAGGCAGTGGTGACACCTCCAGCTGCGTGGCTCAGCATGCTGGGCAGGCTTTTGGGCTAATGTAGCAGGGCTCCTCAATATCGGAAATAAACCAAGCTAAGCGCAGGAGTTCCTGTGCAAAACCTCCCTGCGCAGCACACCTACAGCACTTGTCAGTGCCTTTCAGCTTCCACAGTCATAATCACCATCAAATAGAAAGGGAGAAACTAAGGAGAGAACAGAAGCCACCAGCTGCACAAGGTGAGGGCAGCTCACCAGGACAGTGACTCCTGCAGCAATCACAGAAAACACTGTCTCTCTCTGACTGAAGCCTAACGGTTGTTACAACAAATTTGGTTTTATTGACGTAAGTCTATGCCAGGGAATGTGTGGTCTATGTAATTAACACAAATTGAGCTGAGAGTCCAGGATACAGAGATGGAAGCTGGCATGTGGTACACAGCATATGGTTCCTGAGCTTCCTTTGGAAGACCAGGTCTCTCCTCACTCCTCGCCAAGCCACATTTGTAGCAAAGCTGAGCTGCGACAAGTCTATTTAGTGTATTTCTTGACACTGTTCTTTAGCCTTCTCTCTTCTTGTGTTTGCGGCCTCACCTTTGATCCACAGATTCCCACTGCAGCACCACCTCCTTAGAGGCTTCCCTAAAGTTTCGTGGCACAGAAGCCACCCACAGCTGAAAGGTATCTTGGGATACCCAAGTCTCAAGCCTGTTCACTTCACAGAAAGGAAGACCCCAACTGAGTAACCCAAGCTGATCTCTTCTTCCTCAGGCCCTGATTTCATTCCCAGTGCTCATTGCTTCACCTCAACTCAGCTCTTTGTTAACTAGAAGTGGTATCAGTGCATACCAGAGAAACTGTTACCTGTACTCTCATCTCCAGCTCCCCAGAACACCCATCTCAAAAAGAGCAATTGGGAATCAGCCAAAAGGGGACCACACATGGCAGCATGGAGGAGGATTCAGGTACTATGAAATTTCTGGAGTTTCCACCACTGCTTCTGAGGAAAGGCAGGAGCGATACCCTGTTATCACTGCAGAAGCTTCTGGGAAGAGAGTAAATAACACGCAGCTCCTCCTGCCAGCAGATCTGACCTTCCTTTCCTTTGAGCAGACAGGGACGCCACAGAAGTATACTGATAGAGCTATGCCAGAGAAATAAAGCTTGGCCACAGGTAGGAATGCTGGTGTTTAATTTTGTAAAGGTGAAATAAACATTTTGCCAGCCTCTCATTGAATCTTACTTACAGAACTGTCTATAACTCCATATATGCACTGTTCATAAATCTTCCACGGTAGAGAAGCAAAGTAGGGCAAGTAATAAAATACCTGCCTTTGTAAACTGAGGGATAAAATGAGACATTAGATGAGGAAAGCTCTGAACAGCTGGGGTTATTTATTTATTCCTCATCTTGTAATACGTGGAGGGTGATGTGACCATTCATTCTACAGCAGCACCATGTACACTGTGTGCCTCGCTAGCTTGTCACACCATCTGGGAGAACTGTAAAGATTTCACATTCTAAATTTAAATCTAACGTTTGCATACTAAGGACACATCTGTCTGCAACAGGCAAAATTTGGATTTCCTTTAGGATAACTGACCCACTCTACCTTCCTGCCTGCTCTGCCTCATCTGTCAGTTGACAGGAGATACATCCTTGGTGAAGAGTGTTACCTGATAGGTACTGTAAATTCTCGAACCAGTTAATACTATCCCTTTTCGTCATGGGAACATAAAATTTCCATACCCCACTACAAGCATGAGCAGAAGCTATACGCACTTCACTGTAAGTTTTTTTCATCTCACATTTTCCATGGATTTCTTCATTAAATTTTTGCCTTGCTTCTTCATTTTAAAATTGCTCTTTATTTTTTGCACAAGTTTTAAGTGATCACAAGTATTGTACTGGTCCTCAATGGAGTAACATATTTTGGCCCCTGTATACTACAACTTTCCATAGTGTCTGTCTTTCTTCTTCCTACATAACCTACATCTTATTTCTTCATAAGTTTCCCCTTTGCTCTTCAAATTCTTGTGTCTCATTTATTTTATCACATTATTTCTCTTTCCATTTTAATTTTCATCAGACTGCAAAAAAAAAAAATTTGCAAGAACTTTATTTTCACACTGCACAAGTAACACTAAGCGCATCAGGGATGCTTTAGGAAAAACCTCTGAAGTGATGAAATTTTTTGTGAACCTCTGTTCTCTCTGCCGGAACATTTTTATGTCCTGTCTTCATGATGTTGCATAATCAGCAGTCAGAAGACATTACGTGGACATGGATGAGTTCTGCCTGCAGCAGTGGGCTGCACAGGGAGCTCTGGCTGACATTACAGCACAGAATGGACTTCAGTGTGACTGTTTACAGTAATTATGAATGACATATTTAACTCAAGCCTTATGAACTCCCTTGAGAAATACATACTAATGAAAAAGAGCCAAGTAGTCTTAACTATAAACTATGGTTTGTTCATTGCTAATAAAAAGTTAAGTTTTAAAATAATTGCTTAGTATTTCTTCTCTTCTTTTGTAGTTTAAGCAAAAATACAGATCAATACATTACTGTGACAAACAAAGCAATACAGAACAGAACATAGAACACATTTAAATGTAAGAAAAAACAAAAGCCATTACGGAAAATAACTGAACAGCTATAATGAATTCATATATGGCCTTAAAAGTGGATACTGATTCACCTTACATATAATATTCTCAGAAAAAAAAAAAGGCAAAGCCCTATTTCCATCACATTTTCCAAGCTATGGCTGGTCGGAATATTTTGTGATAGAAGAATTCTGCTCATATTCTTCCTAAAGTCCCCATAACCTTTGACACACTCTCCAAACCCTACCTGGGGTCCAGTACTTAGACGATGCCACGTGAAATCCCCATTTTCAGTTTTTTCATGTTGTATAGGATGATTACACATGTAGAGTAAAACTGTCCTTCCCTTTCTAACAAAGACAGCATTTGCTTCTCCAGACCTTCTCCCCCACCCAAAAAAAAACCCAACCAACCAAAAAAAAAAAAAAACCAACCCAAAAAAGATAATTTCTCTGGATTTTGCCTTTTTAAAATTAGGGCAAGACTAATGTATTATTTTCAATTTCTTTCACAGTCCCAAACCCCAGTGGTTCTCACATATCAGAGATGAGTCAATGAAAAAGATTGCATTCATTCGATAGCTTGTCACTGGAGTAATAGCAAGAGCTATACAGCTAATATAAATGAGGCACTAGGAGTTCAGTGAAAGTCTGAAATGATTGGAAAAGCCTGAATTTCTTATTTTTAGAAGTAAATGATACTTCTCATTTTCTTTTAACAACAACACAGTGTGAGATTTGCTTTTGCTATATAGTATTAATTATTAATTTGAATAAAAACCACAACAAATACTGCAGGAAACTGACTCATCTGAGAGAAAGCACCCTGGTTTACCAGAAGCCACAGTAATTCTGACTTCAGAGGAAACTGACCTATAGCTCCTTTCCATCTCTTGAGGGACTTGGAGACCTCTTAACATTGGAAAGGCTATACATACCAAATATATACATATATTTAGGCTTTCCTGGACTTAACATAAAATAAGCAAGTGAACTGCTTTAAAATACAATCTGCTTTTCATTTGCAAACAGGAACACAAAGTAAAACTCCATCCCAGCCATTTATTATAAAGGTTGGCACACAATGGGGCGTATTCTCAGAACTGAACAAACTATTTGTCTTCTGGCTATTTTTTAGAGATACTGGATAGAACAAACTAACAAAAACCTTACTTTTATCAGCTTCTGTTAACTTTCTAGCCTTCATATCTTGAGAGTTAAAGTCAAACAAAAGTAAGTTTTTCCTCCTCTCAATAAAAACATGCAACAAACAGGCCTGTTCTGGTATCTCTGCATTTCAAGACTTAGCATCTTTGGCACCTACAGCATTTTTCACTCTCCACAACACATCTGGGCTCTTCCAGAAGATATCATACCAGTGTAAGAGTAATTTGAAGCATATGGCTACTGTGAGAGAAAAATAAGTGTAGTATTTTGGTTTCCCTGCCGCTTCACTCCTGGGAGTCCAGCACTCACTGTGTAATCCCACAGTGGCAATAATCCACACTAAAGCACTAAGTCGCAAAATTCTTTCCTATTTTGTGTTATTCCCAAGCTTTTTTCTGCTGCCTTCATCCTGGATCCTTAGGGCTGTACAAGGATCTGCTGGGATGAGCAAGAGAGGCTGAAGGCACCCTCAGCTTAATGCATTTCACAATGGAAACATCATTGCTGAAATAACATCTCTCCTTCAAAATCCTATTAGACTTTTTGTCACAATTCACATACCATTGACAGGTCTAAATGTAAGCAAGGGTCAAATTTAGACCCAAACTTTAAATAAATTCTGCATAAGTAAGGAGGGCAACCTGTACAAACACCACTGGCAATTGAAGGCGACAAATCATCTCTGCAAAAAGAAGAAGCCTGAGGTCAGGATCTTCTCACTGTAAAAATAATCATCACAGTTCTGCTTTTAAATGGAAAAATTGCTCATTTCTGTGCCTACTGCCTGTCAAGAAAGATTTTTTTGCATTAAAAAATCACACCATTCTCAATACAAACATTCTAATTCTGTGACATTTAAGTTAGGTATTTCCCTTTTCAGTCAGTGTCACTTTTTCTGTTTATTAAGAGCAAATGGGGGTGAGATAATTTCCAGTGGAGCATCACTGGAAACAAAGTATTTTGGGTGTCACTTTTTCACTGAAAGTCTGAACGTAACTTAGCGGTATAGTGAGAGGCACCAATACAACCCTGCTATGTTGCATCAGGAAATTACTTTTATTCTGTCAAAAATACTTCAAAACAGTAAAAAAAAAAAAAAAAAGACAAGGAAATGCATCTTAACTGCAGTTATTATATTGCTCGTAGAAGGTGTAAGGAAGTTTGATATGGAAAAATCTTCTGATGATAACTGACTTCGTAATGGTAGTCAGTAACAAATACTGGGAATGGAAGTGTGAAGAATGGCAAAGATACAGATTACTCTGGTGGTTGATCCTGCCTGGCAGTCAAGCACCACCCAGCTACTCACTTCATCCTTCCCCGAAGGGACACAGAGAAAATGGGAAGAATGAAAATGAGAAACTTGTGGGTAGAAATAAAGACAAGGAAAACATCTACCAAGTACTGCTGCAGGCAAAACAGCCTCAATCTGGGGACACTTAGTTTACTGTCATTTAGCATCAATAATTCATAATACACATACTAAGAAACAAACAAAATACATAAATATTTCTACACTTAGAGGTGGGGAAAAAATCTATCAGGTTTATCTTATTTTGTTTAATACATAGTTAACTGCTGAAAAATAACTCTGGAAAAAAGTAGCTGATGGTTTTGGTCATGTTTTTCAGGATCTGTTTAGGAAAATTGCAAAGTTTTGAGAAACAGCTCCTAAAAACGAAGTTTTCGCAGTCAGGTCTTCTTTACCCTCTTCCCTACTGCAATTTTACTGTGCGGCTTCCAATTACTACACTCACATAGAAAGGGAGGGGAAAGCCCAAGTACGTAAGTCTTTGCGCATCATTGGATGGATTGGCCACAAACCTGTAGGCTCCCTGGGATACTTCTTTCAGACAGCTTATTTTACTGGCTTCTTGTTCAGTTCAAAGCCCATATGAGCTACTGCTGCACACAGCATTTGCATAAACCACTTGGTGGTGTTTAGAAGAATATTGAAGGACAGCAAAATGCACTGATTTTGAAACTCTTCTTGATATTTATTGCAAGTAAACCAAAGAACAACTGTGGGAAATGTTTCTTGCAATAACCTAATAATCCAATAAATCTGATACAGTCAAGCCATATTTGGTTTGACAGTATTCGACACGAGTTATCAAAGGCAGGAAAGTAAATGTGAAAACACTCCAAAGTTTGTTTGAAAATGGCAACAGAAGAGTTCAGGTGTTGAACTAGTTCTACTTTATCTGGCAATAAAGCAAATGCCAGAAGATTTCAGTGGTCAGGTGATTTACACTCTTGCATGTATTTTCTCCTATAAAAAAAAAGTCTTAATACCATATGTGCTGCTTTATCTTTCCCCCACACACCTAGATCTAACAATCTCAAACCCAAATTAGATGATAGTAGCACACTACTGCAGAGCACAAATCTTTAACATGTTCTGGATGTCAGTTGGGATGCTCTTAGACACAGCATATCCCTACATCCAAAGCGTGCTTCAACAGCACACGATTTTCTACAGTATCCCAATGGCCCAGGTGCCTCAGGACAACTGCAGGAGAGGAGACAGGGGCAGATCTACCACCACTTGGCACTGCAGGTCTGCAAAATTCCACCTTCTTCCCAAGAGTGACAGGAGAGCTTAAGGACTTGACTTACCTGCAAGATAACTCCTTTCCTTACCTTTCCTCTGCAGAAGGTCAGGTCTACCACACATCCTATCTGGAAGCACAAAAAGGTCATCAGCTCCTTCCCCAGGGCCACATCAAATGATGAGCTCAGCCCAGCCTGACTTACTCGAAGTACATGCATCTTTGTTCCAACCGGTTCACACATACGTGTGCTTCAAACATCAGAAAACGTAAAATGCATCTAAAGCATCCACACACGCAAGTTTGGCTTTGCTGAGGTAGGGGATGACGGCATAAATCCAAAAACATTTTCAGCTTCTCTTTGAAGAGTAATTTCCTTTCGTGCCTAGCACTATTTATTCAGTGCAGAAGAGTCACTGAGTTTAAAAGCAGGATGACTCATACTTGTTTATAAGTTTATAAATCACCTGCAGCTAAGAAGGATGTTGGGAAAAAATGTCATGAAGATTTACATACTGTTCTTTGAAGGTGAAGTGATAGCTAATGTATTCATTTCTGAGAGCAGCAGTTGAACGTTAAAATCAAAGTGACTTGGCTTTTCCCTTCATCATTTTATCAATGTACACCACTTGGTAACAAAGATCTTTCAAATATAAAGCAGAGAGTTTTATAAAGAAACTTCCACTGTTTAAACAATTAGAAAACCTGATATCAATTGTCTTGACATACCCTCAAAAGTGGCACTTCAACACTGCAGTTTTACAGCAGACATGTAACTATGGCTGATAGCACCATGGGTTTGATGTAATTATGCCCAAAATCACCCAGAGAAAGGTTGTTTCTTAGTCCTGTCAATATAATTAGAAGAGCTCAATTTATCTACCACGCACAGTGATACATTCACTAATGTCTTTGGTTCCTCTACTTAACTTGTTTGGGTACCAAAGGCGGAAGGAAGTTGCATCCTACCAGCTACTCTTGGTCTCTGCTGGACTCTACTCAGCACAGTCCCAACAACCCACCAAGGGCAAGGAATGCCATGTGGAAGTGGCTGTTCTTTTTACTCGCCGGATGGTCTCGCTGAGGCTTACTACATACTTTATTTTCCATTCTCTAGAAAAGGAGGGAAAGCAAAGCAAATGCATAGCACACCCCAAGATAAATCTCCTCTCCCCCACCCTTCATAAAAGCTGAGTAAAGATAAACTAATCAGAGGGTAATTAGTTACAATTTGCACAATTTTGTCGCTATAAGTAAAATAACTTTTTCTCAAGATTAAAGGGACTGGAAAGCACTATGTAAAACCTTTCCTGACTTTTTCTTCTCAGGGGAATTTTTGCAGAGCTTTCTTATAGTATTTTATGCAAGGATCTGATTATGTATTTTAATTTATTTTCTCTGTAATTAGTCTAAAAAGCTGGGTCATATGAATATTTAAGCTGCTTTAATTTGAACAAGCCTTCTACAGGGATACACAATATATGAGCTGGAATTTGGGGCACTGAACTCAGTATGTGCACTGGTTTAAACAGGACTAAACAACCTTGAAGGATGGGCAACACAAACCAGATTCTGGCCCTCTCCACCCCAAAGCAACCCAGAATGCATGCATTTGCTGAAATTCATAAAAGGTCTAAAGAGAACATTGTCAACATAGCAATCTATGGCATGCATAAGGATGAGGTCAAATGTTCACCTATAAAGCACAGCAGTGTTTCAAAGGAGTTGCTCCTTTGCTGCTGAGATGTGATAATTCACCACAGAGCTCTCATAATCTGCATTAAACTTAATTTATCTTCCCTTCCACTGAAACAGACCTCAGACACTCATATTTTTCAGTAGAGGGGACAACAATATCTTGAATTACTTTGTCTAATACGGAAACTATTTTCTAAGATGGACTCTTCTTGGCTGTACACCAATCCGGTAGTTGATACCTGGTCAAGAGGCAGCGCCCACCATACAATGAGCCAGCCACCTCCCTTAGTAAAAATGTGCAAGACTGATGCTAGTGTCAGAGGCACACGCTGCCCGCAACACTCATTTTATTTAGGATCAAGAGACAGGTATTGTCTCTGATTCACTGTCATGGAGAATTACACACATAAATCATTTTGCTTTGCTCTGAATTCCAGACAGTACCCTGAAGATCTGCATGATAACCGATATAACTACCTCTTAAAAAAGAAATCTCTGTGATGGGAGTGTTTGCATGGTGCACAGAATAGTCAGGAGGATTGCCTCAGGAGTTTTAGATTTTCTGTTTTATTTCTTCTCAACTGAGAGTATTTCATTACTACAGCATGATGAGTGGTGTTAATATCCTATAAGCTTATAATCTTCTGTTACCGTGTATGACCAAGAGATGATTACATTACTGGCAAGTTCAATAAATCATTTCCTTTAGGAAGACTGACCTAAAATACTGGCCATATATTTTCCCTTGATCACCTTATGATGTTGTCACTGTGGACTAGTAGATTATTTTGGTATACTACACTTCTTGTTCTGCTTTAATAAAGTACACTGGTCTAACACTGTGTTCATGCACTACTTGGCTTGGTATTTTAAAATTTTAATCTTTAAAAGATTATCAAAACCTTATATTAAGCCATGTTGTGAGCCTAGAATCTGACAGCAAGTCTTAATGCTCCAAAATTTCTCAACCTAGTATTTCTTCTGAATGGAGCTGTTCATTCCACAAATCTACTGACATCTGAAACCAAAGGATTTCAAATCAAGTGTCCATTTTAACACACAGACAACCAATCTGTTGGCACTATTTGCAACTGCCAAAAAGAAAGGATTTGCATATGCTAAGATGAGCTTAAGTCAGATGATGGATGACTGAAAAAGCAATTGCCAGAAAGATAAAAACTGAATAAAATTGGAGGAAGGTTTTTGCACCTGTGATAGAGAGGGATAATCAACTGCAACCTGTTTCTACTAGCAGAAATGCGTATGAATCTGGAGAGCTGAAAAAATCTCATCCAAAATGAAAATATAACCCAGGGTTAGCAATATTTTACATTTAAATGTAAAATACTACAGTCTTTGCGTCTCTACTGATACCTGCACATATCTTATCTGTAGCAGAAGTGTGAACATAATATTGATACTGTTATTATATTTTTTGCTTGCATCTCTATTTTCCAAACTGTGCTTTAAGTAATATTGCAGAGAAGTATTTCCCCTTAACACCAGCTATAAACTGAGGCTCTTTTAGCTTGGACAAACTAGTTAATTTGCTGTAGCATGCCTCATTAAAGTCAGCCCTTCTCTAATCAGGTCAGTTGTCAAGTCCTCCATCTGCGCTCACTTCAGGTTTCTTATAAATTATGACAGGTACAGGTTCTTCCCACACAAGTCCAGTGACATGTCTTTTTTCTCTGTTACACATGATGGGGTTCATGCCCTATCAGAGATGTGGTGCAAATACACACATATCCATTCCTTAATATTTTTTCAATAAAATATGTATCGAATTTTATAAAAATCAGCACTAATCTGCTTTTAGAGAGCCTCATCATCAGTAAAGGGTTTTAACATCTTTGCTGTAAGGCAAGAAATAAATACCCCCATCTTACATTTCAAAGTCGAGATCCAAGACAGATTTAGGCCTAAAATGCAATATGGGTAGAGCCTCCACTTGAGCCTGTTCCCATCCAACATCCAAAACACACGCATCCAACCCAACTGCATGGCTGTGGGCTCTATGAGCTTCACAAGAGCAGAAGGAGAAGATCTGAGCAGCAGGCTCACGCACAGCCGCTGATCATAGAATCACAGAAACATTTAGGTTGGAAAACATCTTTAAGATCATCAAGTCCAGCCGTTTACCCAGCATGGCCACAGCCACCAGTAAACCATGTCCCTGTGCACCACATCTACATGTCTTTTAAATACTTCCAGGGATGGTGACTTAACCATCTGTCTGGGCAGCCTGTTCCAATGCTTGACAACACTTTCAGGGAAGAAATATTTCCTAATATCCAGTCTAAACGTGCCCTGATGCAACTTGAGGCCATCTCCTCTTGTCTTACTGCTTGTTACTTGGGAGAAGTGACCAGCACCCACCCCACTATAACCTCTTTTCAGGTAGTTGTAGAAAGTGATAAGGTCTCCCCTGAGCCTCCTTTTCTCCAGGCTGAACAATCCCAGACCCCTCAGCTGCTCCTCATAAGACTCGTGAGTAAGCAGAGCCTGGCCAGGACCACCTCTGCTCAGCCAGGTTTTTAGCATACAGGCAATGTACTGCTGTGGTGACAACATGATAAGGGAGATGCTCAACAGAGATGATGGCAAGACTTTTTCAAGTGTCACAGGAATGAATCTATCTGGAATTTGCAGACATTTGCCTTGAAGACTACATTTATACAGAGTACAGGACAGGGACTGTGCTGCTTTACAGGCCATTTCCTGAGCCCTATGACTGTTGATGGCATAGGTAAATGGCACATACAAACTAAATGAATAGGTATCATGGAAAAAAACCTACCAATAAGACAGGAGGTGAAGCAAGGTCAAGCATTCCTTTCCATTTTCCCTCAACTCAGGCAACTCTTAGAGACAGCTCTTAAGGAAAAGAAGTTTATCACAGCCTTTTTTGCATAGAGCTGAAAGTTCCTACTTTGCTTTGTTTGCTGAGGCACTTCTTCAGCCTATGCAAAGCACAGACATGTAGATCAGTTTGCATATTTCCCTGTATACAGTCAGCAGACTGTCTCACACTGCATCACAAGTCTACGGCTGGCTATAAAAAGCTCTGCAAAGCAGTGACAGCAGGCAGGCAGCAGTCCTGCAGCACATTCTGGCAATCAGGAAGCAGATGTGGCTTCCAAAACTGTGCTGCCTCCTTAGGCCCTGAGCTTTGGGGAGCATCACATCTCAGGTAGCACATGCAATAAGAATGAATTAATTTCTCATTAAAAGTCTTCAATGATAATATACACTGTGCTCACTCTTCTAATGCAGCTGGTAATTTATCCTTGTCTCCAAGCTGAAGTTTTCTGCCTAGTTAATATTCTGTGCTGATTTCACACAATCATGTATTTGGTAAAGGCAGTCCTGTCTGGATGGATAAATCCAGAACAATAAAATAGGTGTCCTGCTCCTAAATGCAAAGAATACACCCCTGATCAAAAACACTCAGTGACCATTTCATATTTAGGACCCACTGTGACCCCTTTGAGAGAAGTGACTGAATGCATTTAGATTTTTTCATGATGGATACACAGGTTTGGGATTAGTGTAGAAACCCGCCTCTGCTGTTACAAAGGCATTTGAAATTCCCCTTGTACACAGACAAAATACAAAAGAATTTTCCAATACTTTCTTTGGGCACTAACATAACAACTTGTGATAATCAATCTCTTACTATAAATTAGACAAATTAAGGAAAACATGGTACAATTTTATCTGGTTCTAGCTTTCTTTCTTTTCTTCGTGTAGTAAAAATAAAGCATGGAAGACCGTCATGGAAAATCTTATAGCCCAATTTTGCAGAACAGCCACAAATGTAAAGGTTCACAGCACCAGTCAGAACTGAAAATTAATGGCACTTGCGCTGAGACCTCATTTTACTGTAGTAAACTGAATGTGCAGGCACAAAAGTAATACAAAAGCTATTCAGATACATGAACTAAGTGAAATTCTACAAGGAGTTCATTACATAAATTATAATATGCAAACTGTCTTTAAAGTAGTAAAGAAAAAAGCCCTTAAGAACTCAGTACCGCACAGCTTTTATTTCCCCCAGGGGCTGGTCTAAAACCTGTCGACACTCAGCTCCCCTGATCAGAGTTGATTTAAAAGGTCTGATCCATAGAGCTACTTGGGTGAGATTCTCCCTGACACAGCAAGGAAAACACCTCACTGGCAATCAAAAGGATATGAGTTATCCCTAGTCCTAATCTGCAGTTGTGCAACCGAAGTCTTGAGCAGTTCTGCCTTAGAAATAATGCTATTTTAAAAATATCTCTTCAGCCATAGTGTTTTCTGCAATTTTGAAAGCTTTAATTAAAAAAACGAAACAAAGAACATTTTAAAGCGGAGGAGATACCAATTTAGAACAGCAATATTTTCAGTGCCTCAATAGAAGAGCAAAAATATGCTATAAAAACAATCCTTCAGAAGCATAAGATGCTCTTTTACAACTTCATAACATTTTCAGGACCAGCAATTTTCCTTTTCCTTCTCTCCACATTAAATCAGAGGCTAAGTGGCATTAGTAACTTTAGAAACAGCTATTCCTTCAATTCCCACGATACCTGGCATGCGGCGAACATGTAATTTCAAACATTTGCAAGAGCGCATTACAGCTGCTTTACTGCTTGCTACTCTCTCTGCTGAATATAATTTTTGAAGAAAACACATTAAAATGTTTAGGAAATGATGCAGAGGAAAAGTAACTTCCAGCATTATGAAAGCACATAATTGTTACTCCTGTAAACGATATTACAGACAGCTACAGTAAATCTCCTTAAGATGATCTCAAATCATTCTAGAAGATCTATGCCTTCCTTGATTGTAAACTAAACACAGAGCAACTACACATAAAAGCTGTCAGATACTCCACAGATACCCACGGTTTTCTGAATACCAAAAATGCTGATTTTCATGCAAGTTCCGTAACAGCACAGTTATATACCTTGCTGCCTTGCATTATGCAAACTCTGCAACATGTGGCCCACATACTGCTGGAGGAGTGTGTGCAATTAAACTGTCCACTTACAAAAATATTTAAATTCACTGACATCTTCAACAGAACTGGTTATTTCCAAACATAATGAGCAGTGCTGTAACTGGCAGTTTGTTATTCTACACATCCCACAGCAGGCAAATACGTGTTTGTTATTACTTTTATATTTTTGATCAAGCATTTGCAGCTGAGCAGTCAAACCTCCAACAGCATTTATAATGGCTGCAAAAATGCTATTTTGGTAGCCATTTGACTCCAGGAAGTCCCTGCAAATTATGGTGTCAAAGAGAGCCAGCAGCCATTCTGTGCTCCTCATCACAATCAGTGCAGAGGCTCATCAATATTACATGGACCTTCCTAATTCCATGCAGTGCTTTAGAAAGAAGCAGGCAAGCACAACCCAGCTAAGCAAGTATGTCTTTAATTGCAGAACAAGTGGGGTTGGTTTTGTTTTACATAGTTTCCCCTGCAGTTTACATGCCCAGCATACTTGTGACAGCACAGGAACTGCCACAATGGCCAGAACTCTTTTTTTCTTCCTCAGTCTTATTCCCAGGAGAAGGCAAAAACTAGAACTTACAGACAAGAGCATAAGAAAAACAGCAAATATATTATCCATCTGTATTTATCCTTCTGAAAGTTGATAGCTTAGGAACTTTCTGAACAGATCAAAGAGATAATATCTGGACCACTGTGCTTGATCCCTTTTTCAACCTAGTTATGCTTTTGGTCTCCATGGGAACCTGTGGTAATTTACTTCGGGTGAAAAATAGCTTCCTCTGTTTCTATGCCTGCTACTCCCTGCTCCTGAGCCTGGTGATATGGTTAGCATATCCAATACTATTTTCTAAGTAAGTCAGACAGCCATAATACATCAGCATACTCATCACGCACTACCGCCTTCTCTCTTCCCCAGTTAACACCATGGTTGTCACCAGGACATGATGACCCCTGTTATAGAAAAGACAACCTCTGTTGCCAGTATTGCAACAAGACCACTTGCCCAAAAAGCAATGTCATCAGGATGTAGTGACCCACTAGGACACAGGGAAATAGCCCATGTACTTTCCCATGGAAGCATACCAGCACATGAGACATCACCTACAAAATCAAGCAGCTGCAAGTTCTAAGTGGGGCACAGACCAGAACTGCTGCTGGACAGTAAAACCATGATCCTCAGGTATCTGGGTCACCCCCATCATCTCCTGCTTCCTCGAAGACAGAGACTCCTGTCAGTTTAGGTAACGTTTAAGTCTAGATTATGATTACTGTGTCACACAATGATTATTAAGAATATGACCCAATATGCAGATGGCACAGGTAACTAAAAACTCTAGACAGTAAGAAAGCTACATTAACTACTAGAAATCCTGTTTAACTGAAAGCTATGATAATTACTAAGAATACTGCTACACTAATCTAACAGCTAGAAACTGTACATAACAATAATGCTGATTATTAATATTTTCATTTAAATAATAAGGCTGGAATTAGAACTACAACCCTGTGGCTAATCCTCCTTCTGCCAAGTATCCCTAAGAGAACATGTGTGTCCCTGTAGCACTGGTGACAATTTCAACCCTATTGACAGCTGAATTTAATGGCTGCTCTACAGACTCCATGTTTGTTTGTATATACATATATGCACACATTCTCAAACTGAAGAGTTCCTGCTTACTCCCTTCTCACAGGGAGGCCTTGCCATACCTCTGGGCAGCTTTGCCTCCCCTCTGTGCCTGTTTCTGGTAAGCACTGATTAAATAAACAAAGCTCTAATGCCAAAACTTTGCTATGTACGGGAACCACCCATCCCAATTGGTAACCACTTGCCTAAGCAAACGAAAAACTGCTTGGAAGTTTTCCACCACAGTACGGACAGATGAAGCTGGCAGTGCATCAGCTTTTCAGGTTTGTATCTTTGCTGAACTGTTGATGTAGCTGAAATACCTGAAAAAACCCAAGTTAAAGTGACTTCACATCTTATAATACTTCCGTCCATGGTTTTCCATACATAGAGAAATGTGGCTTTATAAAACTCCTTATTTATGATCAGTTATAGAAATACAAATGAATTAAGTATTTCAAACATAAAGCTGCCTTTGGCAAGCATAATTTGAAATAAAAATGTTAACTACTAAGACTTTGAGTTCCAGCACTGGTAACAATTACGCATTCTGGAATCTTCTGTAGTCCTCAAAGCAGAAACCTAGGGTGGATCTGTCTGCTGGTCAACAAACTATTACAGCTGAACTTACACAGTGTAAGAGCACCCAAAGGCTTACATTTTCTGCTTGAAAGAGCCATTTCTGTCACCATGGAATACATGACTCGCCCTTTCCAGGACAGAATACAATGCTTTTCCTTCAGTTGCTAAATGGGTGGCCAAATTGTTCATTTTCCAAGCATAGGTAGATTGACAGACAGCCATTTTACTCATTGTTCCTTTTCCCCAGTGTTTCTGGTCATAACAAAGGCAAATGACAACCCCCAGAGAGATGTATGCTATGCCATCAACACACTGCAAACTAGACAAAATCTTTAGTGAACTCTAAGGAGTAGTTCAATCCTCTTTTGATCTTTGGACAGGGGTGGGCAGAAGGGAACAAGAAATATATATATGATATATATTAGATAGATAGATTAGATAGATAGATATGATTTCATCTCCTTTTAAAACAAGTATGCTAAAAGCAAACCCAGAATAATAGAGCAGCAATTGAGAAATATACTGAGACACTGCAAATTAATGTAACAACCCATTCATTTCTAAATGGCACAAGTTCTGAGGAGCACACAGAATCTACCAAGGACTTGTTAAGGCAGATGAGTTTGCTTGAGTTATGCTTAGTTGCTAAGGATGATAAACCATTAAAAAGCTCCAATATATATCAGGAAGACCTTGGAAGCAGAAAGTCCATCAGTTTAGCATCAGTGTCAGCCTGCTGCTGTGCCTCCCCAAGTGTCACCGAGACCTAATTCTTTTACTATCTAATGTATTTTGTAGTGGCCACTGGGACTGCTCAGAACTCCCCAAGGAAAACAAGAAAAAAGGGTCCTTCATGCTGCTGCCACCACCAAGAAGCTGTAAGAACCATAATATCCCTGCATAAATCACTTCAGGTCTGTCAAAGCATATCCAGACAGCCTAGCTTGCATGATGCTGCTGTGTTCCCTAGTGCTCTCACAGAGCATACCATGATAGAAATCACTGACATTAGCAGGGCACACTGCTTGCTCTTATATACGTAACACAGCATCACGCCAGACCAGGCAAGTCAACTGCCTCCAGCTGCTGGGAAGGGGGCAATTTTAGCATGGGAAGCTTCACCTGTGCTCTTCTGCCCATTTATAGCACCTTGACAAGAGGCTATCACCAGTAGTGCTTGGCAGAGATCTGCCAGGATAGCACCAGCACCAGCCACCAAGGATGGCATGACCATGAAGAGGCTCAAGAGGAACAAGTTCACGCTCCCTGAAGAAGGCTGAGGCTGGCAAGCCCTTTTCAATAGCAGCCACATCTCTGTGGGGATCAGGGCTGCCTAGTGATGCTGACAGAATGATGGCACCGTAGTGACTTTTCCTTCCTGACTGCAGCTAATGCTCCCTCTTACCCTCCACAACCCAGAGCACAAGGTTACTCCCAGGGGCAATCACAGGAGAGTGGCTGCAGAAAGGCACAAACGCAGAGGAGAGCAGAGCCTGGAGGATGCACAGACCCTTGAAATCTGGGTCAGGGCATGCAGAAGAGCCCCAGCGGGTACCTTCTAGGCTGGGTATCCTTTCATGGACTCTTCTGATTAATTTCAAGGCAACATTAAAGGGCCTTGTGTGTAAAAAAAATACAGTATTGCTTAACACAACAAATACCTATTCCCTGCAGCACATTTTCATATTGTTTGCATGCTCTTATGTGTATGTGGACAGTTATTTTGCACTGATTTCACTAAGCGTGCTACTGGATTAGTGCCAATAAGATCAAAGTAATAAGCCTTAAATAGATTTTTAACAACATTTTAAACTTGTTGATTAAGGTTGTTAGGGGATTAGAAATGAGTTCAAGTCACTTAGGGAAAACTATCTTAATTTCTGTTTAGAAATAGGTTCAGATAAATAATTCCTTCCACTTCAGGAATCTTTCAGGAAAAAAAATGGGTCAAGCTGCTATTAATTTTCTTCTTCACCTCAAAGTCTTAAAGGGGTACGAGTTAATAAATTCCTGCAGCAAGTGTATGTTGGCCAGCCCTTCATTCCCTGTAAAAAGTATATTCCTTTCCACTGTCTGAGTACCAAGCCTGTACTTTAGCAATCCACATCCCTCTAGAGATAACTACTTTTCATTAGCAAGTCATGTACATGTATTTTGATGTCCTATAAAGTACGCCTGTATATAGCTTACACACTGTGAATTTGTTCAAATGTTGCAAAACAGAATCATAGAATTAGACTCATTCAGGCTGGAAAAGACCTTAAAGATCATCAAGTCTAACTGTAAACCTAACATTTCCAAGTCCACCATTAAACCATGCCCCTAAGTGCCACATCTACATGTAAAGAGACAGTCACAACACCCGCCTGTTGATTACCTTGACTTTACCTGACTGAGGGTGATTTAATCTCTCTACTGATGAGGGAGGAGCCAAGGGAAATTCGAAAGCAGAGCAAGGTCCCAAAAATGTGTGATGTGAACGAATGCAACTCTGTGTGCCAAACACTGAGCAGCTGTCTGAATTCAGGTGCAGAGCTCCCGCGAGCAGATACTGTGCACAGGTTGCTTTTGTTAGAAATGCTCATACAGCAGAACTTTCCTCAAATGGCAACAAAATTAAAATTAGGAGCTGTGAGAACATCTGTACCTGAAGAAACAGCTTATGATATTGCTTGTATTCTTCTTGATTTTCAGTGTAATATATTCCATGGATTTTCCTTTCCAGAATGAAACACTGAGTCAAAATACCTAACTTTTTGAGAGAGGGAAGAAGAGTGGAAGAAGTAGACAGGAAAAGAAAACAGCTGTAATGAAACAAAACAAGAACTGGCAGTCTAGAGCCAATATCCATACAGGTGCTCTGTGCAGCTACATGCTGATATGCGTATATATCTGTTTTCCTAAAGCCTCCATTGACTGTATATAAATCGCATACAGGGAAAAAAAAAACCAACCAACCAACCAAAAAAGGAAACAAAACACCCAAAAAACCACATGGAAGACTATGGATGGGTTTTGTTGTTTGTTTTTTTTTTTTACAGTGTGATGCCTGGAATGTAATAGGATTATGTGGAAATAAATCCTGTCTTTGATGATACATGTGATTTTCTAAACAGCACAATCTCTTATAAATGCTCAGTTAAGTAACCAGAGCAGATACTTATTGTATTTATCTCAGTCACTAAATCATTATTTAGGTTCCTGCAAGGGGTGTATGGGAAACTATTTCTGAACACTAAAGCCAGAGTAAACAAAGCAACAACACAATATTAGCAACTGAGAAATTTCTCACCATTTTCTGTCATATAAAGCTGCAAGTATAGGATACATTAGAGTCTCTGTCACATCGAAGCAAATATTTTACATCAAGTCAAACCAATTGCATGGGAATACTGTTTGTCCAAAGTAACTGTGTGTTCTTAGCACTTGATATAAAGACCAGCTCTGATGCACTGGCCTGACAAGTTCTATTTGCCTTGGACATTGTGCCAGGTTTTAGTGATGTATTCATCAGTTCTTGAGGCAAGTTAAGCACTGAACCATAAAACACAGCAGCTTATTTTAAACTAATAAGCCAAAGTAATGAAAAAGTTTCGAAAACTGGCCCTACGAGGACTATCATAATAAGCAGAACAAGCACCATGAAGAACACAGTCGTTTTCTCTTTTTTTCTTCATTCTGAAAATTAAACTTGTTTAATGCTTTCTACAAAAACAAGGGTTAAATTCTTAGTGTTGAGTCTAGAAACAAAAAATGATGCTAGACATTGAGTTTTGGTTTATTTTTAAAGTCTCAGAGATCCCCTCCAAAAGCTTTTCTTTTTTTTTTTTTTTTTAAACCTGGTCTTCTCTATGGCAGCTGCAGTAAAGCAATGTTTGTGTGTAGTGGGTTAACCTTGGCTGGCTGCAAGATGCCCACCCAGCCATTCTCACTCTCCCTCGTCACCTGGAAACAGGGGAGAAAATAAGATGGAAAAGCTCATGCTCCAATATAAGGACAGAGAGACAGGACACCAATTACTGTCACAGGCAAAACAGACTTGACTTGGGGAAAATAAAATTTCATTTTATTGCCAATTGATAGCAACATAGGATGATGAGAACTAAAAGCTAAAAACACCTTCCCCAGCCCCTCCTCCTTCCCAGATTCAATTTTACTCCTGACTCTTCTACCTCCTCCAGCATTTTTTGCCCTTTCTTGAATATGTTATCACAGAGGCACCACCACCTTTACTGATGGGCTTGGCCACGCCCTGAAGTGGGTCCAGTGGAGCCGGCTGTACAGGACTGCGTCCTTGGTGACATAATCACAGAGTCCTACACAGTTTGGGCTGGAAGGGACCTTAAAGACCATCCAGTTCCAACACTATACTACAGGCAGAGCCACCTTCCACTAGACCAGGTTGCTCAAAGCCCCATCCAACCTGACCTAGAACACTTCTAGAGATGGAGCAGCCACCACCTCTCAGAGCATACAGAATCATCTACTTCAACTTTCTTAAGAAGTTATTCACTTTCTGTATACACAACAGCTTCAGTAAATTAAGATGTCTGCACTTTCAGGAAGTATAATGTGCAAAAATTTCACACAATTACAAATATGCTCAATTAATTGCAAATTAAGGAAATACCATTTCATATCAGGAGGCCTATGAGAAACATTCCTCTGTGATATCCATGCTACATATCCAAAAGAACAGATTTTTTTGCAATTCCAAGGCCAACTTTTTTGCCCCACATATTCCCAGCATTTATGCAAAATCACAGACAGCCGATACCGAAGGGGTACAAAGTCAGGAAGCAGAGCAGCCCAGGTCAGTTCCTCGTCTGTGCTATCCCTATGTGCTCCGCGCACTGCAAGAGCTGCCTGGAGGCTGGAGCAGAGTGCAGTAGCCTTACCCCAAAACCAGGGTGCCCGGGGAAAGCAGCCGGGGCAGCACCCAGGGAGCAAATCCCACCTCCTGCCCAGAGGCACCCCTACTGTACGTGCTGCTACTTGCTAACGGCCCTGCGCTCCTGTGAAAGGTTCCGCCCGCGCCGCGGCACCGCGCCCTGCTCCCGCGGGCAGCCGGAGGGGCCGCGTGCCCGCCCGCCTCCGCGGCTGGCAGAGCGGCGCCGCCGAGAAAGGGGAGGAGGAGGAGGAGGAGGAGGAGGAAGACGATGACGATGCCGGTGGTTTCTGCGGCCGGGGACTCGCGTAACACAGCTACGGGCGGCTGCTGGTAGAGCCCAGCCGAGCGGCGGCGGTGCGGGGCTGCCCCCTGCCGGAACACAGCGGAGCGGAGTCACCGAGGCCACAGCCTGTGGTGCAGCCGGCGGTGCGGCACCGGCGCCGTGCGCAGGGTCGGCCGAAGGAGGCTGGAGGCACGGCCCGCGGGGTTGTACGTGCCACACAGCCGTGTGACATCTTTTGTCACAGTAGGCTGGACTGCGCTCAGTGTTGGGTTTATTTGTGACAGCCAGAATACATTTAGCTCCACATTTTTGCTTGTTTGGTTTTGGTAAGAGAAGATCAGCTTGCTGGAGTTTGACCATGGCTTGTAATGACTTAGAACCACAGAATGGTTTCAGTTGGAAGGACCTTAAGATCATGTAGTTCCAATCCCTCTGCAATGCGCAGGGACACCTTCCACTAGAGCAGGTTGCTCAAAGCCCTATCCAACCTGGCCTTGAACACTGCCAGGGATGGGGCAGCCACAACTTCTCTGAGAAACCTGTACCAGTGCCTCACCACCCTCACAAAGAGTTTCTTCCTAATGTCTAAACTAAAACTAACCTCTTTCTGTTTAAACCATTTGCCCTTGTCCTGTCCCTACATGCCCTTGTAAGAAATCCCCCTCCAGATTTCTTGTATAGGCCCGTTAGGTACTAGAAGGCTGCTTTAAGGTCTCCGCAGAGCCTTCTTTTCTCAATGCTGAACAAGCCCAGCTCTCTCAGCCTGTCTTCATAGAAGTGCTCCAGCCCTCTGAGTATCTCCATGGCCACCTCTGAACTCTCTCCAACATGTCCACATCCCTCTTGTGCTGGGGCCCTAGCACTGGACGCAGTACTGCAGGTGGGGTCTCACAAGGGATCAGACCAGCTTTTAAATGCACCGATCAATGCGGAAAATGTTTTCATGCATTATCACCTGGTACTTTCAGAGCTGCAGTGTGAAGTAAGGCACTACAACATTATTAAAGCAGCAGTTTGTTTTTCATCTGACAAGCCCTAACCAGTTGGATCCATGTAAACCACACAGTGCACCTGCGAGTACAGGAGGGATGTTAGCAGGAACAGAATTTTGACTTTAACATATGCAATAGACTGCATATGCTAATGCATTTGACCACCAAAAACATGATGAAGCACTCACTGTCTCATGTGCACAACCCCAAAACGAAGTCAAATTCCCAAGAGGAACCAAGAAACATTCACTCACATATATTTATTGTAGGAGAAAGATTGCAACACAAACATCTGTAAGTGAAAAAAGAAAATATAATTACATTCATATGCTAACACACACTTCAATTTATCTGTCCTATGTCTGCTTCTTCAGACTATGTTAAGACCTATAGCTAAAACCTCTGAGTTAGAGTAGCTCTGTTCAAGTAGATCTAAAGAGAAGGGGTGGGCAAATGCTTCATTCAGTTCAGACTGTCACAAATTCCTCTACCTGCAGGTGGAGGGCTAAAAAAATTGCACATACACAGATTATTTGCTTTTGTTCCTCAGAATCCACCTCTGCTAGCAAGCATCTCCTGCAACATCACACTTGGTACTGCTTCTATCCTTCTGGAAGTGTTACACAGTTTTGGGAGGGTCCCATGAAGTAAGAAACATTAACAGCCTATAGTGAAGGTATGTACTGCTGCTGTAATTTGCAAAGATGACACTTCATAATTCTTTTTTAAAAGCTGAAATCTTTCCACCATAAATAAATGGTGGCATTTTAAAATTGAAACAGGCCAGATTTCTCAGGGACCTGCAAATTAATGTTCTCAGGCATCCCTTCCAAGACCTCACACTGATGGCAATAGATTCTGGCAAGTGGGAATGAGAAAAGTAATTAGCCTACAGGACAGTCGCAAGACAGACACAAGTGTAGAAGAGTTTGAATGTAGCAGCCTAATAAGCTGGGAGGGAAAGGATGTGCCTTCACCCCAAAGCCTTTCTCACCCACAGTGCCCAGAGGTAGGACAGGGACATGCAGACATGCTTCCCCCTTCAATAACTGCAGTCTCAAGAACTATTTCAGCTAATCCTTCCTGCTGCTCACACTTGCTGGAGAGTTAAATGCCATCTTCTGGAAGCTCACAAAGGCAGGCGACAGCTGTCACATCAGAGGAACGTCTTAGGCATGTGGGCTAGGAGTAGGCTCAGTGGCCTTCCATTAAATCAAGTGCCTGCAACCTGATGCCAGGTAACTTATTATTCTTATCAAATTTGAAAGTCCTAAAAATGTCTTTTGCTTGGTCAATACTAAATGCAGGCTTTGCTTACTGCTGATTAAAGCTGATGTAATTACCCTCAAAACCATGCTTCCAGATTATGACATTCAAAATTTGATGCAAGCCTCGTAAGCATTGAAGAGAAAAATGCTCTGCAGCGGGAGGGACTAACAGCATCTCAGGTGATTATTATTCCTGTGTGCTCTTTGTCTTTGATAGTGAGCCTGCTTGCAACTCTTCATGTGCCCAACTGCTGGGCCAGGGGCTAATAAGCCCTAGCTCCTGACCTAAGAGGTGAAGAGTTACATATATCCCTTTCTAGCATGCATTTGAGCTAAGCACAGTTCTGTCAGTTTGTTCTTTCATACAGAGGTCTGTAGTCTGAGGAACATGAGGAAACAGACTTTACCAGCATCCATTGCCAAAATAGAACAAGACAAATAAGGGCACCCAGCAAACTTGTGTCAGAAAGCTGGAAGTCATGGTATAAATATCTTTATGGCAGAATAGTCTTATTAAGAACAAAAAGAGAAGCAAACAGCTTGAATTAATCCATTTACTCTGAGATTTCTCTGAAAAGAGTTTAGATCTTGTCAAAACTTGCCAAAATGTTTTGGATGTTGGTGGTTTTTTTTCCCCACAGAATCATGCTGTTTCATCAAGGCTGAAATGTTTCATAGGGATGTATCAACTGCAAGGGAAAGGTTTCTGTGTGGTGCATTTTTGTCTCTTCCAAGGGGAGATGCCAAATAAAAAGAAAATCTTTCCAATCTGAAAACAGATACTTTAACACAATTTCATTTTGTGATGCTGGTTTGAAGGAAGTGCATCTATTCCAGCACAGAGCAGAAACACAAGGCAAAATGAAATTGCCATTGTTCAAAAAGCCCAACTTATAATGTCCAGATCTGTGTCAGCGTGGCACTTTTGTGGATAGAACAAAGCATCCAGACACTGACATAAGCACCTCTTTATTTGCATGCACCATAGCAGATTCTTGGTCTTCTTTCAAACCTTATTAATTTAGAAACAAACATATGTAGTTCTTCCTTCAGAGGCTATTAGTTAGAAAGCTGTAGCTGTTCTGACAATTCCCATGTGGCCCAGGCAACAATTAAGAGCAATGCTTTAGAAATGCAGGCTGCATTTTCACATTTCACCATTGAGCAATGGACATAGAATCATAGAATCATAGAATAGTTTGGGTTGGAAAGGACCTTAAGATCACCTAGTTCCAAACCCCCTGCCATGGGCAGGGACACCTCACACTAAACCATGACACCCAAGGCTCTGCCCAACCTGGCCTTGAACACTGCCAGGGATGGAGCATTCACAGCTTCCCTGGGCAACTCATTCCAGTGCCTCACCACC
>WYDI02036398.1:400-14510 GCA_009867235.2 Psittacus erithacus | reverse complement strand
TAGTTACTGGACTGTTCTTATCTCAACCCGTGGGAGTTGCATTCTTTCAGTTCTCCTCCCCATCCCTCCGAGACTGGAGGGGTGGGGGGAAGGACAGGTTGAGGGGGGGGAAAAAACGAGCAGGCTACATGGTTTTCTAATTTACAACTAAGCTTAAACCACGACAGGACCTAACCAGAGTCACTGAGGTACAGAGGAGATGCACCTCTTGCCTTTAGACTCTTGCAGTTGGACTCTTTTAACTGCAGAGAGCAAAATGACACCAGGCCTGGGCTTCAGACCTTCAATCCAGGTGTTTCTATGCAGATCTTACAGCAGTTATGCAGGATAAGGAAACGAAATCCACCTCTGGAGATGTCCCTCTGGTTAAAAAGGCTTTTTCAGAAGCTAAAACCAGGCTTGTGGTCTAAGCCTGGCAAAGTGAACTCCACCCTTGGTGATCCAATCTACAGTGTCCCTGGCCAGATATCTTCCCTTGTATCACCTGAGCCAGGCTGCCAAACTCATAAACTTTCAGCACAGCTCCCCGCAGAACTGGAGCTGTGTGTGGAGAAAAGCACCAACATTTTTGCTTTATGAAGAACCAGAACAAGGGTGATAATAACACTTTACCTTTCGGTTGAAGGTTACTCATGGCATCCAGAGCCTAAAATAAAACAAAACCAAGACACCAGTGACTGATTTGACACTCACACCACTACTGCAAAGCCCTGGTGAGGATTACAATTTTTATTCACCTTTGTGGGACTTAATTTTTCTTCAAATGCCTCCTTTTCAGCAGCTAGAGCTGTGTCAGGCTCTGTGACAATCAGCTTCAATTTTCCTTTTTCTCCCAAATACAGCTCATGAAACTGTCTCTCAAGAACGCGTTGCTTCACTAAATAAAAGCAAAAAAACCCAGCAACAACCTGAATGGAAATACAACTTGAAATTATGCAGCAGTTTTCCACAATTACATTAGTATGCATATACCGTCCCCTCCCCATGAAACGGAAGAGCTTTAATCTCATGATGCTAACAAAGAACACACGAGGCTTCCCTCCTAAAGCAGCACAGGAGAGGATGTCCTTTCTGCAAAAAGCCCACCAGAGATGCGAAGCTCAGCTGCACTACAGATCCCTGGTGGGCAGCCCTGCACTGGGGCTGCAGCACAAGTGCTCCGGTACTGGCCCCTGTGCCTTGCACACCCTCACCCTGGCAGTGTCAAAAGGGCTTCGTGCTGTCTGTCCTGAGCTGACCTGCTGGGCAAGTCAGCAACCGGGAAGCATGATAAGGCAGGGGGAAAAAAAGTGTATATATATGTTAATGTGCATGCATGTACACATGTGTGCATGTATACATTTAACACAACCGCAGCTAAGTGCTTTCCTCCTTGCTGCAAGTTTTGATAAATACATGTATGTTATACATAATTTTTAATATATACCTGCACTATAATACATATAAAGTTAATCCACATAAATTTCATTATTCTAAGTGCAATCTAGAGAACACTACTCTGTCAAAATTAATACATATATGCATATATATATACACAGGTATATATTTATTAACTTGTAGCCTGGAGCTATTAAAAATGCAATCTAGAGGCTAGTACTACCAAATTTAAGCAAGTACACGTAAGCAAATACGTATTATGCATTCTATATTGCATATTATGGGATGTATATGAGGCATTACATGCTGTAGATTTGTATATTACATACTAGACAGTACATACCACATCATATGTAATAATTAAGTCAGTACATATATATAATTTAACTTGCAGAAAGTTACGACTCGTGAGCTACAACGCAGCTCACACGCTCCGTACGCAGCCCAAGCACCAGCCCGTTTCTCGGGGGAAGGCAGACGGGCAGCCCCGGACCCCGCCCGGCCGCTCACCTTCGGGGTGCGCGAAGCAGACGAGGAGGTGCCCAGTCGTGGTCCCGGCCCGCAGCTCGCACTCGCCGCCGCCCGAGCGCTTCTGGCTCTGGAAGTAGCAGAGCAGCTTCTTCCTCAGGGCGGAGGGCGGCTCGGCGGAGCCCCAGTCGCCGCGCACCAGCAGCGGGAAGCCTCCCGGCAGCCGCCCCGCCATGGCCATGGCCATGGCCGCCGGGCTCCTGCCTGCGCCCGCTACCTTTCGGTTTCGCTTCCCGGCGCGGGCTGGCGGGCGCGGCCTCTTCCGCCAGGCAGCAGCGGCCGGCGGGGCCCCGGGACGCCGCGGAGCGAGACGAGGAGCGGAAGCTGCGCCGGGACGGGGCTCCCGCCCCTCCCGGTTTCTCCGCTGTTGTCTGTCGCGGCACACCTGCCCCGGGCCTCCTCCCCGCAGCCGCCAGGCGCAGCTTCGCACCTGCGCCCTTATGTTCCTTTCTCCGACAGAAGTTCCTAAACCCCCCAAAGCCGCCTCGGGCACTCCCCTCACGCTAACGAAGGGGTCAGCCCTTTCCCTCTGCCCGTGCTGGGAGCTGGCAGCCAACAGGGTCATCCCTTTGTTCTGCCTCCCCCTTTGCCTTTCGATTACGGTAAACTCTTCTGGGGAAGCAGCATCCTCTCCCTGTCACCTGCACAGAGCCCAGTGCTGCAGTTTCTGCTCTGTGCTTGATGCCCTAAGCACCTGTAATTTAAGTACCAGCGAAAAAACACCTTGCTGGTGATGGAGAGGCTGAGGACAGACGTGTTAGTGTCCCCTGCAGAGAAAGCCCCGACTGCTGCAGGCATCCCATCAGCTGTCATGCAGCACCCAGAGCCATCACCTCTGCCTCCTGTCACATCAAGGAATCAGTGACTGCAGCTATTTGTCACAGGGATTGACTAAGTTTGTTCATTTTCAAAGCAAAACTTAAGACACTTGCCCACCCACCCCCCCCCAGATCAAGCACTAGGAATTCAACTGTCAGCATTTTCCAGCGGATAGAAAACTGACACGATCTAAGGTAATAAAGCCCAAAACGAGCGGCTCCAGTGCAGTTGCATAGGGAGCACGGAGGTGGAGCGTGAATGAGCAGCCTGATGGTTGTGGCTCTGCTGTGATACTTTCAGGTTCACATTATTTCACACCACCTTCCCTGGAAAACATGACCCTTGGCAATGTTTACTGCTCACCTGGACACACCAACCCACCATAAAACTTCAAAGTAATAGCAACCTACCTACATAAAGCAAGTAGTGGAAGATTTTATCCTAATTATCCAACAAAAGAAGTCAAATCTGATTTGTTTGGAGAAGCCAAAGGTTTTTAGAATGTGGAAGGGCTGCATCATTCTGCTTTTTCTGGAAGATCTTACAACATCTAAGGCTGCAAAAGGTTTATTTTTTCATGCTGTCAACATGCTACAAAGATAAAGTTGCTTCAGCTCCCATGTTGGGGGCAGCATGGGACAACACAAATACCAGACTCTGAACTTTGGCGTGTTTAATAATTACCCTCTGAGACAACACACTGGTGTAAGTCTTAACTCCCCCACCCCACTGTGCTTTACTTTGCTGTATTAATTTATACTTAAGATCACAGGAAGGTGGCTGCAGCTGGTACATGACAACAGAAACACTGTCTCAAAATTTACCTTTCTGTCTCTCTCAGGCTAAATAATTCAGGCAACATCTGTAACTTTCTGTAGAACCACTTTTTACACTGACAGAGAGGGTAATTATATTTAAAACATGCAACTGGGTCTTTGGGCCATCAAGTTCATTGAAGATCACTGGTTGAAAACCCATACTAAGTGTTCAGAGAGATCTAGACAAACACAAGCCATTAACTACAATTAGTTCATTTACTGAAAACTACTGTGTCAGAATTTACAATGCAGACTGTCACAGAGTGCAAGAAGACATAAGAAATGCAACACTGAAAGAAGATCCCTTCCACTCCCCCATCAGCACTCTCCATTGCCTAGTGCAATTCAGATGGCCATAAGGCTGAATGGAAAGGCTAATATGGGATAAAGGATTGATATGTAACCTAACAGCCATTTTCAGTAGAATATTGAGCTTTTGTGTTAAATATGTTAACTAGCTACACTGAGTGTAAACAAGCAGTCTTTCAGTGTATCAAAAATTGACAGAGGTTGCTTAAATGTAACCAAGCTGTAAGAAATTAATTTGTTAAAACTACCTGTGCTTTTCACTGTATATTTTGTTAAAAAAGTGTTTATATCCCACCAAAGATTGAAAGACCAGCAATGATGGCTGCAATCAAAATGCTTATGCAGTGAAGGTGATAAGGTATTCTGGGTAAGCTTGAGTGTCATGAAATACGATGAAAATAGATGGCTGCTTCACATTATCAGTTGAACTATCAAACAGATCTGTAGAGTTACTGGCGTTTTTGGCTGCTGGAATAATTGATCCTTTTCTCCCCTGAGAATATTCTCCAACAAGGACTCGAGCCAAGTACATGTACTTCTTCCCATCCATATCTGGTGTAGAGTAGATGTCATTGGCAGAATAGCTGGCCTTAACGGCAAAGTATGTTCCATTTCCAAAGTGTGCAGCTGTAGTCAGAAAAACAAATGTTTGTGAGCATTTCATTAGCAGCAATCATTCACCTGCCATTGTCAGAGCATATGAATCTCCTGACAGTTTTGCTTTATATTTCCAATAGGCACATATTAAAATGGGTTCAAATTTAAACAGGGGAAGTTCAGTTAGATATAAGGAAGAAATTCTTTACTGTCAGGGTAGTAAGGCACCGGAACAGGTTGCCCAAGGAAGTTCCTAATGCTCCATCCCTGCCAGCATTGAAGGCCAGGTTGGATGGGGCTTTTGCAACCTGGTCTAGTGGAAGATGTGCCTCTCTATGGCAGGGAGGTTGGAACTAGGTGATCTTAGGGTCCTTTCCAACCCAAACCATTCAATGATTCTATTCAGGAAAATGAGAGTTGGTTTGAAATTCACATTACCGTGCATTCCAGCATAGCTCCGGTTAAATCCGTCATTGTTAATAAAGGTTAACGAATTCTTACTTGTCCCATGAAACAGACACCTCTCATTATTTTTGTTGCCATTTTTGTTATCCATTTCACACTTTTTTATTTGGTAGGCCTTCCACAAATATAGGTTCTGTATCCTTTCAATCTGCAGAGTTTGAGAGCAAAACAGAAAGAAAGAAGGTTGCCATCAAAAAACATGAGTGTATATCAACAATTCTGTCTGCTACCAAGATTCTGCTCCTAGATCCAATGCATATATATCAACTATGAAATAAGTTAGCCAAGTCACTTCAAATTCTGTCATGATGGACAGCAGAACCCAGCCCAAGAGATGACAGAAACACTCCATGGGAAAAAACATAGGAGAGATTTGCAGGTTTCTGGGGCAGAGATGGCATGCCTACCTGCAAAGCAGACATGGCTTAAGCAAGCAATTACTCTGCTCTACTATAGCAAAAACAATTTAAGAGAAGAGCGCACTCCTTTGGTGGTGGAGAATCAACAGCTTAGAAGTTGTTCCAAATATCTCAACCACAACATTAAACTGATGCTGATTAAAGTTACTGACAGCCATAAAGACTTGTACAGCTTCAAAAATCCCAGTGGAATTTATTTTTCCACTGTTAGTATTCTTCGTCATTGCTATCAAAAGCATTTATGCTCAGACATGATGACAGGCTTTTACCTTTTCAATTTTAAATGACTGACAGGTCTCCAGAAACCTTTTCTGCACAACTCTATATTCTCTTGTTTCTGGTCTTAGTTCCACTATTTTGAGTCGCTGGTTTCCCATATCATCCCATGTTGCAGGGAGTACGATTGACTCTTGACCTGCAGAAGAAACATAAAGCATATTTGCCCAAATCCTCTGCTTAAAATGAAACATGCCCTACTAGAAACCCTTCTAAATGCTCATACATTTAGCTTATCACTAGTGCTTATTGCTCTTTGTCAACCAAAAGTATTCCATGGGTCTTTCACCAGAGGATTAGGGCATTGTAGTTTCTAGTTTGCCACTGCAGTGGCTACTGAAGTACTTGAATAAGTAGTTCCTAGACAAGTCTATTCCTCATAGCTGAAGAGGGATTCTCTGCAACATCTTTTACTGGTAGCTTTCCCTGCAAATCAGATTTTCAAGTATAAGGAGCAAATGCAGATTTACGGAGTAGTTAATTCTCATCAGCTAAGAGACTAGAAGCAAAGCATCTGAACAAGGAGGGATTTAAATAAAAACGTTCAAGAATATACTCACTATCTGAAAAGCAGAAGGCTTTTAAATGGAGAAGACTATCTTCCTTTCATCCCTTCTCTCATTTCATGTGAGGCCTACTAATTAGCTATATTGTTAAATAGTAACACTGACTGATGCATATGTTGCAGACATCCAGCCTCATAGGTTCCTTCAATTAGAAGTGACATTTTTTGTTAAAATAACAAAAAATAAAAATCTGAAAATATGTGCAGGAGGCATTACTAAAGCACTGGGGGCTGCAGTTATTTAAATCCAACCACTTTCAAGGATTAAGTGGACAAAAAGGTTGTTCCCATTAAGATATAAAATGTGCTCCTGTAAAACTGAGTCACAGCAGGACAAAGAAAATTAATACCGGGGGAAAGTCCTGTACGGATGACTAAGAAAAAGGTAGCTCTTTCCATTGGAAAGGACCAGAAGTAAAGGGAAGACGATACATCTCAAGAACTCAGAAGTGAGCTGAGATCTAGAATGATCACTGCTACAAACATCTAACTACTGCCAGTAAGCCTGTTAAGAACCTCAGAATGCACCCCCTACATTAAAAAAAAAAAAAGAAATTGAGTAACTGCAGGATTGTTTTATTTTCATTTCCCAATTCAGTTCCCTCCTGCATTCTCCAGAAATGGACCTGCACAAAACTCCTAACAACATTTCGCCTGTTCTTACCATTTCTTACTCTGCAGGAATGTCAGTCTGTCAAGATGCTTTTACTTACATTTATCAACACGTATAATGGGTGTACATTTTCCCTGGTCATCCACAACATGTTTAGCTTCCAAATTCACTGTGTGTTTTTTCTCATTGATGATGACTGAAATATCTTTCTCCTTTGCTAAGAAAGCATTTTCCAAGCGCATATTTGTGAGATTGTCAAAGGGCACATAGGAATACTTTTCATAATATTTCCATTCAATTATGCTTTTAAGGAGCTCTGCACTGCTCTCTTTCAGTTTAGCATTTTTTACCCTGTAGATCATGTCTTGAATAGTCGAATAAGCAATCCAGACATCTTTTGCAACACCTGAAATTCGAATAGAGGTACCATCCAAATAAAGAGCAACTCTTAATTTATTTTCTAGGTCATGTAGTTCCTCACTCTGTTCTTCAGCAAAATCAGAGATAAACTCATCTGTGATTTCTGCTTGAAACTGTTCCTTTAAGACTGCACTTCTCAACCAGTCTTCAGTTTCTTCCCCTTTTTTTTTGCTTTCACCACAAATCTGCACAACAGCCAGGTCGATTTTCTTCTTCAAAACTGCTTTGGATTTTCCACTTGGGGAAAGATTCTCAGAGCTCTGAAATGCTACATCGAAATACACAAGTAATTAGTATTAACCGTTATCAGCTGGTGCTAAACAGATTGATTTATAATATGTATTTAAATGACATTTACTTACACTTTAACTTGGAAAGCTGTAATTTGGCTGCTGTTTTAGCAGAATTTTCTCTTTTCTGCATGCTTGTATGGAACACACTCAGCAGATGTGGCTGAAAGATGACAACTTTAACAGTTTTCACATATGGAGCAGAGTTACTTCTTGCAAAGTCAGTTACTGCATCTAGTATGTCTTCAGCGACTGCAGCTGCATCACGGCCTGCCTTGCCTGAAATGAGTTAAAAGCATTTTGCCTTTAAAAAGCATTAAGAACTGTTACAAATGGTTAAAACACCTCTAGAAGAAGTTATGAACGTACTACAAACACTTGGATCATAAATATGTCAGAAATAACTGCAGGCTACCAGTCTGGAAAGGGAAAGGAGATTCGAGACATCTTTCCAGGAAGGAAAACATGAAAGTTTATTGTCGTTGACATGGCAACTGATCAGGTTGTGATAAAGATGATATGGCTTGGTCACCTAATAAGCCACAGGCCTTATGCTCAATGGCCCAGTGGCAAACTCTTTGCTCAAAAAGCAAGTCTAGTTTTATTAATGCAAGAGGTCCCTGCATGCATGGGGCCTAGTTCTGGATTACCTGACTAGGGATTTCTACTGAAGTGAAAATTACAAGAGAAAAAAAAGGGACAATGTGGCCTTTCTGACAGGTTCACATTCCATCTGTCTGAAGCTTACTTGTGTGGCTGCTAGCCAGAGCTGCATTATCTACTGATTTCGGCAATGGAGAAGTAGTTTCCCGGATATTCTATGATGAGCTGCCCACACGTATTAGGCTGCTGTGACACATACTTATGGTTCTCCAGGAAGTACAGACGTACTTTTTAATCCCTGTTAGCAAGAATATGTCAGATCTAGAGCACTCATACTCTTTACATACCAGCTGACTGCAAATAGTGAACTTTTCTAGGTCTTCATGAACTTCTTTTAGCGGTTTTGAAGTCTGCAGTTTCTGAATATATTTTCACCAAAGAATAACCCCTCCAGATAAATCAATTTAATCACTTGAACCCTGAGATCAGCAGAATCACACACACTAAACCCACTTCAAAACAGAGATACAGGCCTGTTCCAATTGCTGGGAAGGTGACAGAGGTGTACTGCTGAAATTCACACTCCTGAAGCACTGTGGAGACTAGCATCTTGATATCATCTTGGGCAACAAAATGAATTATTTTTTTGCATGGCAGCCTTCCCGCTTGGGTGATGATATAGCTCTTGTTAGCTTGTGAAGCTGAAACATTAAGTAGGAGAATATAATCATCCAACAATTATCCACAATATAGATGTGTACTAATCCTCATTAGGACATGATAAATCATGACAAATATTCCTCAGAATAACCTTCAAGTCTCCTTCCACAAACTGTGCATCCTCCTCTCTATTTTCACTTTCAAGGCACAAGGATCCATTTTACGTTTGCAAAACATTTGCCTCATTTGGCAAATAAATTTTGTGTGCACCTTTATTTGTCAAGTTTGCTTTGTAGTCTTTGAGAACTTCCTACACATTAGTACTGTGCTTTGTCTTCATGCACACACAAGCATGCCATCTACCTTCAGGCTACTCAATCTGAGTTATCCGCTTGGCCTGCACAACAGAGATTTACCTCTTATCTCCTTCATGTTGTTCTTCTCCTTTGGTCCTCCAAGCTGACCTCCACACCAGCATCCTCCACTGCCCTTATTTTGAAGGGCACACACTTGTCCATCCTTACTCCCCATCCATTACATCTGCTGCTTCCTAGCTGTATTTGGTTTACAAATAAATGCCTCTTCTGAGGCAGGAACCCAACTTCCCCAGTTTTCCCCCTTGGTCACACACAGGATGTGATTGTGATTTGCTGTTGACTTAACTAGCAACCATTTTCTCAGGAGTGACAAAAGGAGTTGCTTCCAGTGGGATATGGCTTCTCCATTAACCTTTCTGCCAACACCATCCTTGCTCATGGCTCTGTCTGATGTAGATTCGATTTGTTTTTATCATGGAAAGCTTTATTGGAATAATAGGATGCAATAATGACTACATTTAGTTCTTTATAGATGCTTAGAAGCCCTCTTTTCAAGATGTTTCTTTTACTTCCCTCATTAGATGTTTTACAAGTATCACATTAACTGATTAAAAACTAGCTGATGTAACACAGTGCATAGTACAGATGGATGTACAGTAGGCACTGAGAAAGTATTCCAACAGATTCCTGCCATATATAAACACTTTCAGGAAGGAGGTCAGAAATGTATCATACCTAGTTGGGCACATTCATCTTCAACTGCTTTCCCAGCACCATTCAGAATTGCTCTAGAGACACCTTAAATGAGAAGAGGCATATGAATCCAGTTACTACTGTTAATGTCATAAAGTCCCACCTGAGGTAGAACTGCATACCACATAATATCTAAAACATCTCAATCCTGATAACAGTAAAGGTATAAATGAAAAGCAGCCTAATTTTTAGGCTTATGCTTTTCAATTCAAAGTGATGTCTAAAGTACCTAACAAGTTTCTCTGAGGTCAAAATCTCACTGAGGTTTGTCTTCTCCTTTAGTCTGACAGATGTTCTATGAAAGGATTATATAAAACAAAAATTGTTAGATTCCCTTTCTTCAAGAGTCTAAACCATGCCATCCTGTAACATAGATTAACAAGAAAAAAGAAGTTTCAGACACTTCCTAATTGAACCTTTGTACCCCAACAAGCAAAACAGAAACCACACTGTGAAACAAAAGGGTTTGAAACATTGTGGGGAGAGAGGGGAAGAAGAGGGAAGAATACTTCCTGCTTTCCTTATCCAGCCTTTCCAACCACATGCACTGTTTTCATAAGTCAACTAAAGTACCTGTTTTCAGGCTGAAGGTTTTGTTTGTTATGTTTACAATAACATCTCTCTCTTCTTTGGTAATATCACCTTCTGCCACCTGGAATACGACGGAACCAATAGTCATTTCATGTGCATTCTGTGCTGGCACTGAAGAGGTCCCAGAGAAAGCTGCAGGAAAGAAAGAGAGCAGAAGGGAGCAATGAAATAAGAGATGGGGCACTCTTTTGTGGGCACAATGTCTACAGAGACCACAGTCTGGCTCCACATTCAGCCTGTGAAGAAGACTGCTTGCCATGTTAACTGAAAATCATTCCTTCTCACAGGAAACTCTTATCAACCTTCACCTATTCCCATCATTGTTATTCATGCTGAGATAGCAGAAAAACTTGTTTCGCTTCACACCTGGTATACAGACACTCCTTTGCAACACTTTACTGTATAAACCTTTGCAAAATGCTAAGGTAAGAGAACAGCAAACTTGACAAGTCTCACCCCCTTGCTCCTCCGTCTCACAGTTTTCAGGGAGGTTCTCTACCATGTGACAGGAACTTTTTACCTACGCGTTATTTGTAAAAACTGGATTAAGTTTTCAATATGTAACCCATTTCCTACACTCCACAGTTCCATTAAACTGGATAACACCAAAGACATTTCACTTTGGTTTTGCTATTCATCTGAATGTGTAAAAGATTGAAGAGTATTCCAAAGAGGCCACTTGAAGACACATAATCAGGAACTCACCTGCCTTCTCAGGACATAGGAAGACACTGACCTGTTCATGATCTAATCAAGTACTGCAGCAATAAAAGAAACAGCCCTACTTCTGCCCTCAGCACACGATAGCTTCTGCTGTAGGGGCAGTAGCCAGGTAAAGAATCACAGGTACCTTTTTTTTCTTTATCATCTCCAACACTGTTTCAGACATACAGAAACGCTCAGCCTGAAAATACTATATGCTATCATTTTAGCAGCTATTTCAACTGTTACTTGGACTTTGGGAATGACACGCCCACCAAACAAATATCTAAATATCCCTAATGAACACCTTCCCTGGAATATTTAAAAGAATAAAAATATCCAATAGGCACACAACTTCTGTGAAGCAAGCTTACCTGTGTCTTGGCTAGTCTTACTTGGAGAAGTCTTTTGCATTGCAACATCTACAGTATTTCCACACCTGCTCGTAAGTTCATCTGAGAATTCCTAGAGAAGGAAATTACAATCCACCCCTGTAGAAGTCCATAGATTAGTTTTCAAACCTTTATTTCTACTGTCTAAAGTTAAAAAACCCCACATACATTTAGGAAGACCCTAATGCAAATTACTTCATACCATATGCCTAGATGCTCATGGCAAGTCATGACACACAGTTGTTCTCAGAGAGCAAGGTTACTCAGTGTGAGCAACAAACATAATTGATAAATAACTAAGTCAAAGCCCTAGTTACCATTCCAGAGGGATACATTAACAGATGGCACCCTTACACCAACGGCCTAGTTTACACTCCAGTTCAAATCTTGCAGCTAATACCACCCTTCTCTGCGCACAATAGCTCAAGCTTTGATGCAGTAACCTTCCAGTTTGGCCTTTCAAAATGTATTAGCTACCGCAGAAAACAGCAGAAGTCAAGAGATGCAGAAACATTTATTTAGGTAGCAATTCACAGGAGGTCTACTCTATTTTGAGAGATGCGTGTGTGAAATTAATAACTGCAGAGCAGATACAGAAAATTTGGGCTAACATGATACTGAAAAAAGGGGGGTATGGAATACTGATACTTTTCTACAGGAGATGTTTACAGCACAGCAATCCCAGCATCATTATTCTTCCTAAAAAAGACACTAGTATTCCATTGAAAGCACTCCTCTTTCCAAGAGTGAGGGCGTCTGTGCAGAAGTTACAGCAAATTCATTTGTAGGCAAGTCCTTGGTAATGAAGAATTAGACAAGTTCATGAGATGAAGGCACTTATACTTTCATCTATATTATTACCAGGAAACAGAAAAGGATGGGAAGGGAATAGGGCTGTACAGGACAGGCAGGTGACCATTTACAGAAAAAAGAGCTTTCAGTACACACAAGAAAGAGATTGTCAGCAAACTTCTTTAGTATAAGCACAAGCGCCCTGTAGATCCTTTGGAGACCATTGGACAGCCAAGTATCACGAGATAGAACCCTAATAAACTTGCATATAATAGAGACAAAAATATATGGTAACTTACCTGAATATTAGCAATGTCTTTTGGATGCAACAGAAAGTGAACTTCCTCAAGAGAATTTACTCCATTTTTACTACTGAACTCAAACACCTTGTCAAACAGTAATTTAGCAACAACAGACCTTGGGAATCCCAAATTCCCTGTCCCAATCGCTGGGAAAGTAATTGTCTTTAAAGATAGTTCCTCAGCAATCTCCAGGCATTTTGTGATGATGTCACCCAAGACCTATAAAGCACAATTAGTTGTTCAATTACTGAAAGTAATTTTTTCTTTCCAGTATATGCAATGTAGCACATCCCCTTTAGCTACCTCTTGGTATTAAAATACAATAATTGCATACATCACAAGGAATATATTAGTAAACAAAGGATCAGACACACATTTAAGAAAGAATAGGCCAAACTCTTCTACCATCCTTGACACTGTCCCCCATTACAAATAAAAAGTAGCATTAAACCCAGTATAAAGACCAGCCAAATTAGAGTTCAGGCAAATAAGACCCCTTATACCTTTGTAGATCCGTGTCTGTGTAACCACACAGGTACAACAGCATGAAGCACAACACTGCAACTTAGGTCGTAACCTTTTGTTTTCAACACAGAACCTTCCTCAGGTGTTTTTCCTAGGCTGCCTTCTTTTAAGCCTGTCTGAAGCATTGGCCCTGCCTTGCTTAGCAAAGCTGTGGAGAGGGGCCCTTTATCAAGCTGGAGATCTTTGGCAACACTGATGACAACAATGTCCGTCTGAAAAACATGCAAGCAAAACCTCTAGTTTTTAAGTATCAAATTTAAATCTTCCACTAATGAATCTAATGCAGTCTGCCTGCTGATTTACAAAGTAAAGTTTTGGGACTGCTATCTGAGAGTGAGCAAAGAAGTGTTGCTAGAATTGAGCATAACAAACCTACCCAAAGTACACAGAAGCTGAGTTAACAGTGAAATACATTTCAAACCAATAGGAGAACGTCAAAATTCTGCATTCCTGGTCTACTCATTCTGCTTCCATTTGGGAAATGTTTATGCAAGTTTTTTCTCCAGGGGAAACTCGCACATCAATCAGAGGTAAGCAGGACCTCACACATGCGGCTTTTTTAGAATAAAAGGAGAAGCTTGATATTTTAAGAGCAGGTAATTTAAAACACTTACTGTAGCATCTTCAATGCTTCCTTCTTTCAGCATGATGTCAAGGCCTTCCTCAGTGGTTACCAATGGGAAGTTCTTGCCATTTTGAGAAATTTTCCTTTTCCTAGGCTGATGAACTGTACTGGTCTGATGCAGCGAAGTGAAGAAAGGTGGATAATCTGAAAACACTTCTTCCAGTGCCTTGCTGAAAGCCTGAATTTTATTCTGTGCAATATCCACAAGATGAATCTCCTTCAAGCTGATGTCCCCCTTGGATTCTTTCAAGGTCTGCTTGATGGAGGCTACAATTGAATATGTACACAGTTCCAGTGGGAAGCCAAAAATCCCTCCACTGATAGCGGGCAGAGCTATAGAACGATGATGAAA
>WYDI02036397.1:0-25177 GCA_009867235.2 Psittacus erithacus | reverse complement strand
ATAAGGAAGAAGTTCTTTACTGTGAGGGTGGTGAGGCACTGGAATGGGTTACCCAGGGAAGTTGTGAATGCTCCATCTGGTGTTCAAGGCCAGGTTGAACAGAGCCTTGGGTGGCATGGTTTAGTGTGATGTGTCCCTGCCTGTGGCAGTGGGGCTGGAACTAGATGTTCTTAAAAGTTCTTTCCCACCCTAACTATTCTATGATTCTATTCTACATCTGAGGTTCTTTCTAGTTACTTTTTTAAAGTTTTCTTTTTAGTAGTTCCTATAGTCACATCTGAACAGCTGAAAAGAAAAGCAATAGTAACTTACATTGAAGAGCAGCGCTGGCACAGGCGTGAACCTGCCTATGTGTATCATGGACAACAGATCAGGAAGGTGACCTTCTCGAGATCCTACAAAAAATAGCCTGAAAAAAAAACCCAACCCAAAACAGAAAACAGTTGTTGATGCCACAGATGAGAGATAATGTATTGCAGAAAATCAAAGGACGAGTCAAAATAATTTATTAAATAAATAATAAATACTATCAACTGTAAATTGTTCTGTATTCACTACTTCACCAGATCATGTTCTTATTGTTCTCAGTACAGAGGCATTGCACATAGATTCAATGGACAGGAAGGATCTTAAAATGCCTGAATTAATCTATTTAAAACTCTCATTAGTCACATCCATAATCAGTGCTCAGAGGCAAGCTTCTTACTGTATCATCAGCTTTTTGGCTGCAGCTTAATAGCATCAGCAACTTTTAAAACTTTTTAATTGAAAAAAGCCTTAAAGACACTGATTTTAAAAGTAAATTTTAAGTAAATACATTTGAAAACAAGAACTTGCAGGAACTACTATATAAATTAAAATGGAAGATAGCTCAATCCAAAGAATATGAAGGCCTGAGAACTCGCCACACAGACAACATTCATTTGATCTTTAATTGTACTCTACATACATCTAGGAGTGCTTTGGGGAAGTAAGGCAGTGTTATGAGGGTATATGTACACATGCAGAGAGGTTTATTTAGGTCTGTTATTTTACAGTTTTAGTCATAAAACTATTTTTGCTACTCATAAACAGATGAGCATAACAGTAACATATAAAAATACTTATGAATGTTTGTCAAACAGAAAGAGGTATGCACTACCTTGATGATGCCAGAATTGAAGCATTAAGTCCACCAAAACAAGAAAAGGCTACAGCAATGGGAATTGTCCAGCTGAAGATACCAAATACCTGGTCAGCAAATGTCTGATGAAAGGGAAAAGAGAAAGGAAACATGAAAGTATCTGCAACAAAGCATACATAAAATAATGACATCAGAGCTTTTGTAATAAGTATGTATGGAAAAATAGTATTATTGTATGGAAAAACAGTGTTATCGTAAGGACAATCCGTAATGCAGTACAAAGAAGCACACTGCTTATTTATTTATTTATGGATTCTAAATAAGCACGAACTTCCTTAGCCAACCACCTGAATTCACATTTTCTGCTCACAAAGGAAAAAAAAAAAAAAAATGGTTTTCTAATTTTCTCCCCAAACCTATTATGTTTTATTATCTAACTGAACTACCCATCTCAAGTGGGACATAGTGACTACAGAGAAGAAAGAACAAAAATACTATTACATATACAGAAAGGGTACTGCCACATTGCAGATTATAAACGTAGTCACCATCACACCTACTGTTTATTCCTGATTCTAGGAATCTCTTTTATTTTCCTTCTTTCCCAATTCCCTAAGCAACATCTTTTCCTTTAGCTCCACCAGCAGGGCCTCTGGGCGCTGTCTCACAACATGGCAAATGACAGAGCAAGCATCTGAGTAGAAGTCATTTGTTAGTGTTGCTAGACAATCCTGCAGGCCAACTGCAGTGACCTTCAGACAGAGAGCTCTGAAACCACGAAGCCAGGAACATCAGTTTCACAGCAAATTGTAGGAGTCATCAATTGCCAGTGACCTGGGACCTATAATAAAAATGGGCACTAATTTGCAAGACACTGTCCTTGTCAATTCTGTTCAGCCTCCTGGGTAGACAAAAAAAGGGAGAGAGACTTAGAGTATCAGACAAAATGTTTGAAAAAATCAAGAACCTTACTATATGAAGACTGGCAGCTACTCCAAATCCCATCTTGGTCTGAGCACTTTACATATCTGAACATTACTGTGTTTGGAGTTAGGCAAAATTCCACCCATGCTGTGTTCCAAAGATGTGGGTCGAAGCCTTCCTATCCCAATTCTACCTATCAATAGCTAAATTACTTCCATGATTTCTTTTACAGAAGCAAAGTAGCAGTCATGGTACCAAAAGGACTATGTCTGCATTAGACAGCATGAAATAACTATTTATAGAAACAGAAAGGCATATACTTATGTATAAATGATATTCAAACAAACCCCAAAGACTCTGTGGGTATGAGAACATTCTACTACACCTCAGGAGGTAGTAGTAATCTAATTGTTTTTATGAACCTTTCTCTAATCACTTTCTTAGCTTTCTCTTGCTTTATCAATTTCAGATCCTAAGACACAAAGTATATATTCTAGTTCAGCCTTCTGCAGATCTGTCCTTTCTATTACAAAAATTTTCTTCAGTTTTTAGTATTTTAGTATTTCAAAACACCTCCCCCTCTGACCTCCCCTTTACACTACTGGTCTTCCTCGTAAGATTTATGAACTAAGGAGTTCAGTCAAAGTGGATTAACATTCAGAACTGGCCACTGTTTGTAAAGTTTTCTGGATTTAACAGTTGTCAAATTTTGATTTCATTACTCCAGGAACAAGATCACCAAGAGCAGTGCATTATGATCTATTTTCTGAATGTTTCTGTAGGTCAAAAAAGACAAAATTACTTAATAAAGCGGGGTGATTTGTTTTGTGAAATGAGTGATTGATTTTCATGAGGCAACACCCTTCATACAATGTCAATCTTTAAACCATAAAATGCAGAAAAATTTACTGACATAAAACAAAGCTTGGCCAGCTAAAGTTTCCTGTTCTTTATCTTGGTTGACAAAGTGTTTTGTTCAGCACATTATCCAGGTTAAGGTTCAGAATCCAACTCTGCTTAGCTATCTACCATCATCTACACTAAAAAGCAAAACTTGTTCCATCTTTATCAGCAAAGGCAGATAGGATTTCCTGTTGCTAAAGGACAATGTAAAACCATATAATCACTTCAATGGAAACCCTGCCAAAGGTTCATCAGAACATAAATTTAGCAAGACAATGCCATAAGAAATGTGTTCTGTATACTATGAATTACCCATTTCCAGTCAATTGAAACTGAACAAGCAACTCATAAGTTTACATTATTGTATATAAAAGATTTCTGCTGCTCAAGAATAAGTAATGACTAGAACCCACAGTGCTTCTTTCAGATCCTTGCTGGATCTAAATACAGCTCTGAGAAACCTGGTCTCCCAAAGCAGAATGTAATTCATAATGATCCAAAGAATGAATTAAGATAACTTCTCCAGAAGAAGAATGAGGACAAGATGATGATTTTAACATGCAGTTGTTGTGACACTTCAAAGGATGATTTAAACTTGGGACTCCTGATTTCCAAAGTCAAATAATAAGTGAAATTACTAGACATCAAACTTCAAGCTTCAGAGCTTTTTTTTTTTTTTTAATATACAAAGCTAAGATGAACTCACTTAACAAGATGTTAGAGAATTAAGATGTTAGTAAAGTTACCTAAAGGATAAGCATTTAGATAAGTAATATTAACAGCTAAAGTTAAAGAAAGAGAGAAAATGTATGAATGCAATCTTATGCTGCATGATGCAAATTAGCTACTATGTCATTTGAAGAAACTTTTTCCCCCAAAAGGCATGTTGGCTTTTTCTCTGCAGGCATCTCCCATCTCCTTTTGAAACATCCAGTAACAGGCCACTGTGGAATGCCAGATGTGGGACTAACTCAAAGGCTACTTCCATGCTATAATGCATACCTAATCTTTCTAAGATATACTAATACTGTTACACACATCCTGGAATGCAGCAATCATTCCTATGAGATGTTAACACCACAAAGAGTTAAGACAAAGCTATGGTATCACTGCCAGAAATTGTAAGCAGATCAAGATGTTATAGATTCAATGTATTCTGAATGCAAGCTATATGATATATGACAACTGTTAATCCAGCTCAAAGTCTAAATAATTAATTTCCCTACATCTGTACAAGTCAGCATCTCAAAAGAGAGAATAACCTAGTGACAGCCTTTACCAAACACTCATTTCTGATGTACTTTCTAACACTGTGGTTTGGCTACCTGACAGAGCAAGAGATGGAGCATTAACTTCAAGAGCTTAACTTTTCCCTAATTAGGTAATACAAAAGAGTATTTTAATTGAGACTGTTCTAAAAAGGTAAGCTTGGTTTGCCAAGTAGATATGCCTGCAAAATGATTTTTCAGCAAAACAAAGTTGAAAGGTACTTAAGTTTAGCTAACTTAACATGACAATTACAGACTGACCTGCCTTTATGCAGGTGTTTTCTGACACAGCTTTAGCCTCACATCTAACATTAAAAATCAGCCAAGTTCATGTATTACTACTCAGACAATAAACACACTTTTGTACTTCAGAGTACACATTTATAAATCCTTCAACAATCCCATTTTAAAAGATGCCAAGAAATACCTTCTCCAAAGCTGAGCTATACCCTCTACAGTGTTTCTTGCAGGAAGCGTTACTGAAGCGTAAACAGAACTGGCCACAATAAGCATTCAACTGTGTGAATATGTCAGAAGGTTATTCTGAATAAGAAGGAAGGTCAGAGGGAAGTATGAAAAGAAAATTGTCAAGCACATACACCACGTGCACTGTACCAAGAGGGAAAAAAAAAAGGAAGAGGGAGAAAAGTCAGTGGCTGCTTTCTGCTAAAACCACAATTGTACAATCACGGATCCTCCACAAATGAGGTAGACTTGGGCTCTGAACTGAGCACCTGACTAATTCCATTTTAACTACCACTACTTCTGGGAGTAGTGCATTTATAAAAACAAATGAGCTGGCAACAGGGAAAAGACTGGAGCATTTGCAAGGGTGTGCGGAGGATGACAGAGGAGCCTACCTGGAGGCAGCTATAGCAGAAGTATTTAGTCCACCATAACAGGAGAAAGCCACCGCTATGGGGATGGATTTCTTCTCAGGTTTCTTCTGAGAAAGTCTAAAGAGCAAGAAGGATTAAGAGATTAAATTGTCATCTCTGCTACAGTCTGACAAGTCCTGTAGTCCAGACCTGAACTATAACTGCTTCTAATAGCTAGGAAATAGAGAATTTAGTGGCTGATACAGCACCTGCAATTACAGATAAAGACCTTTTATGCCCTCCCATTCATTGGACATGTAAGATATACATATACATGCACACTGTAGAAAGACATGCACCTGGAATTGTTCCCCTTAGTTCTGATTGGTTTGGGTTTGTTTTTTTTCCCAAACCATCAACAGGGAATAATAATGGAGGAAGAAGCTTCCAGCTGTGCACTTCTCAGCTGAACTGCCCTTATTTCATCATGACTAAAATGCTCCATTACTCCCAGAAGAATAGTCAAAACTGAATTACAGCTTTGTTTCAAGATATGAATGACTGATTTGACATTTTATTTTTATCTTGGGTTAGTTTGATCTCATGATCATCTGCTGGTAACTTGTGACTGGTTTGCACGAACACTTTTTTGTCCTTTTAAAGGCCCAAACCACTGTTCTATACAAACAGGTTAAACTAAAAGCAGTGGGAACTGCCCTGCATAAAGAGCTGCCACGACAAAATACACAAGACTGCCTCACATCAGCAATTCAGGCACAGAGACAATTAGAAAGACCCATATTTATGTTACGAATCACAAGATGAAAACCATTTCACCACATGTAACTGCACACCAAAAGTGCTCTTAGAGGCACACAAAAACTGTCAGACTCCACTGAGAGGATACGGAGCTTGTGAACACATGCTAGGCTGGCAAAGCACTAAACAGCACTGATCATGTTGATAAATGCAGACAGAATGTAGTCTAACATGAATAAGCAGCTCACAGAAAAATATAACCCAAAATTGTGAGATGTTTCTATTAGAAAGGCTTAAAAGGCAGCTACAAAGCCTCTAATATGCAGCTCATTTCAAGATCCTATCACACATGCGAGTTTTTCCAGCTCAGCTCTGTAATACTCTGATGTACCAAAGCCTGAACATTTGGCACGAAACCAAAGTTGACCTCCAGATGAATCCCACACCCCGACAATGTATACATCTAAAATGCATAGTATTAATTGTATATGCAATGTATTATCTACCTATTTTAGTATGACTATGCCAATCTATGAAAGCTTTGCTGTAATGCGTATTGTGTAATAGTAGCCAGCAGAATAATCCTTCTTTATTTAGAGACATACTACAAGGCCATGAAATCAGATGTCTGACCTTGCTGAAAAAATAGGTAAGAGATACTCCCTTGTTGAGAAATATGTGGTCAAAGCTGAAATAGATGGAGATACTCCCTTGGGCTCCTCCTTAAGTCCTGGCCAGGCTTTGGGTGGAATCCAACAGGGAGAGTGTTTCCACACCTGAAGTTTTGCCAATGTTTATTCAACTATATAAAAGCTGGACCCTCTTACAGCAACTTTGGAGAGCTCATCTACAAGTGGATGCAGTACGCAGGACTTCCCAGTTGCCAGGACAGGTTCTCCAAATCCTCACTGCAATCAGGGCTCCCCAGTGACTGCAGATCTGGATGATAAGGACAACTGGTGATGAATCTTTCTTAATCACTATAATTAAACTTGTGTTGTAATGATTAGGTGCATTACCCTGCTCATTTGCTTTGATGCTTAAAACTAGAGTATAATAAGCTTATTGTTTTAGCGAAATGCATTACTTCTGTATTACCCTGACATAGACAGTAAAAAAAGCCTACTCTTTTGCTGGCGTCAAGTGTCCTTTCTGTTGACCCCAGCAACTGGTAAAACATACTCTTACCCTGAAAGCTATACAGAACAGTGAACATCTATAAGCAATCTGATTAGTATCTTGGAATTGCAATGAATTCTGCTTTGACTTTTCCCTTGAGGCAGAGTATAAATACATTCCCACATAACAGTATGATCTGGCAGTAAAAACTAGTCTGTTTTCTCAATTTTTAGCTTCTCAGGCCTTTAAGGAGCTACTTCCTAAAAGAAACAAAGCAGCTCTGATTTGTGGCAACCAGGAAATCACACATGCAAAAAAGCCACTGAGTAGATGAAGTTTCTTTCCGCTGCCATAATTACATTCGTCAAGATACTGTATGACACCTGTTCCAAGTTTGATCAAATTAGATTTAACATCATATATATTAAATAAAGGAAAGATAGTGAACATCAACTGAAACAGTCAGAACGTTGTAAAAGTGCAAAAGAAAGCAATTTAAAGGTTCAGGTTTCCTGTAATTCTTGTTTCAAGTACCATTCTGTGGATTGATCCTACTCAAACACACATAATTATCTCCTTTTATTATTGGCAATGCCTTTTCTTGAAGAAAAAGGTACCAGTGCAGTGCAAGGTCCAGTATGAAATTCTCTTTTCATCTTGAGGTCACTCAATAAAATCTTATGGTTCCCACTGAAAACAGCACATTACTTTACTCCATTAATATACTGCATGCCCACTGCATAGAACATGTCTCTTCTACATAGTTCACATTAAGATTACAGATGCCAGCTCCAACAGTAAACAGTTTATGTCACCATGGAGGTGCTGAAGATCTAAACGTTCTTAGGTGTCCATGCTGTTCTTAGTATTTTCAACAGGCAGCTGTAGAACAAGAGTTTAGTGTTTTCCAAAGTCTCTTACCTTCCTAATAATGAAGATATTATGTAGCACTCTTTTGAGTTCTAGCTCAGGTTTTCAGCTCTGCCTCCAAAGCCACAGAACTTAACAGGCAACAGAAGTGCTAGCTCCAAAAAAGCAAGCAAATGACTTGCTAACCAGCTCTCTTCAAAATGCAACTGCCTGGCCCAATGAAGATTTCTTCCATGATAAAGTTTAGAATGTGCATTTCATCCAAAGGAACCTTATTGGAAGGTGTCAATGTGAGCGAACAAGGGGGACATAACACTGGCAGCCAAAGAAAGCAGATTTTCCTCTTCAGAAAAGAAACCAGTGGTTGGCCAAATGAAGGAAGAGAAGTAATACCCAAAACGTCTAAGAGTAACTTCAGAAATTCTGGCTGAATTCAGTTAGAAGAAGGACGCTCATCATTTGTTAAGCTATATGCCAAAGAAGAATAAAACAGCTAAAACACAGCCTCCCACATTCCTGGTTTACTGAGGAAGAGGGTATGTTAAAGCGAAGCAAGTCTGCTCTTCAATATGAGCACATCAGAGTAAATTGGATTGATCAAATGACACTCAAAGATGCACTGAAGTAGTCACCTTTTTCCCAAATCTCCCAACAAATCTGTACAGCTCCAAGAAAGATAACAGTCAGTTATTATGCAGGACAACCGTTTGCTTCAATCAGGAATCATTTCTAGGTTTCCCAAGTAAAATACTTGTTTCCTACTATAACAGGCTAAATTGGAAGATGAACTTCAAGAGCATTCCTACAGCACTCCCCTACTGCAATCCAACCACACATAAGCATTTAGCGCACAGGAGCTCAGTAGAGGTAGTACAAAGCAAAATACTGCTTAACTATGTGTACTGCATGTGTCAGATCCTGAGCATCAACTGTTCTGCTCTACAGCCATCCTGTCAGAAGTCCACACTACTTGCTAATGTATTAGTAGATCAAGCTTAAAGTTGGCTTCATAAAACTGCATCATTAAATTCACATCAGCAATGAAAAGGAATCTTTAATGTGTCATGTGTTAAATATTAAACTTAAGCTGCACTTTCACCTTATCACTCTAAAAGAAATATAAGTAGTAATAATCAGAAGACCATTGTTTGCCAGCTGATGAGAGATCTCAGAAAAAATGCCTTTGGACAGAACAGTAGCGCAAGTATTTGGCAATCCTGAAATCTAATGAAAAAGCACAGGTTCTAGACTTTCAAAGCAATTCACTTGTTTAAGTTCCATTAAAACTAGCATAAGAAGCAAATCCCCTAATAACTTTAGAAAACACAAACGTATTTTTTCATTCTTATCCTGGTCACCAAATATCTCTGCATGTAAACAGACTGACTAAAGGCTTCATATAAATTCTTAAGTCTTCCTTTTTCCTCCTCAACATCCAGATGCATCCTGTACTAGAGAGGAAAAACTGACCTAACTAGTTCTGAGTATTACCATTTCATGTAAAATTACACAGCATGTGTCTATACATAAATGCATACACACAAACAAAAACAAATATATACTCACTTTTGGTCAAAATCAATGTCAAAAAACAACTAAATGAAGTGTACATAAAATAATAAACAATTAGGTCTGGGTTTCACATGTCCACAGGCATCTGACATCCCTCCTTCATCTGGCCACCAATTGCTGCTGCAGTGCTACCACTTGCTGTGTACGATAATACAGATTGGACAGGCCCACAGTGAATCATTCCCCTCACCTCACAGGGTGGAACAGTTTTCCTGATCTCATTTGCCATATGGCTATATAAACCCCAGTGATGACAAAGGGCAGGAGCAGTAGAGTAGGCACAGAATACTCTGAGGGGACAGGCTGGATAGGAGAATAATTTCATTGCTGCCAAAGGAATGTGTTTTCCAAGTCTTTGCTAGCAAAAAGCAATATCATGTTGCTTTACAGAAGTCAGGATGGACAGTGGATTGTATATTGTCTAGATTAATTAATTACAGAGAAGAATTAAAAATTCCATTATCAGTCACTGGAAGGTACTTTATATGGGATACTGTAGCCAACAACAGAAATATATATTCCTGGAGATTCTATTACCCCTTAGAGCATATGCTTATTCAAAATCAAATATTCTCTGTCCTTGTCTTGCTTTGTTTTCTTCTGAAGTTTTAATCAAGTTTTTCACAATATATGTTATGACAACTTTGTATTCCCATATTCTAGCTAAAAAGAAGCAAAGAATTAAAATTTATTTCAATACATTTTGAAATAAACATCTACATAATTACATTTGAAATAACAAGATACAGCCCACATTTACCATAAGCTATTTTGAAATCTTTCACCAAATATAAATATTTGTCAAGAATGGAAGAAATTCAAATAAGTGCTTTTGCAGAACCATCTGCCTAAAGTCTGCAACAAGAGTTTGCTGATTGCTAAGCCAGTTTTTAATCATAATAATACCCTGTGGGAACAGAGTGAACACTTCAATTTGATGTATTTAAAATTCTCAGTCCATTGTCTAACTACTTATATTTTAGAAGCCAGTTAGGAATGTAAAACAGAGGAAAGTTATTTTTTTCCTCCAATTTCAATAACCAGAAGAAGATTAAATTTTCCGAGTCTCAACTCTAAAGGACATAGTAATCAGAACTACCCAATTAATGCACTAGCTACAGGGCAATAAAACCCTTCACTTCTGTTTAATGATTACCTTTAAGTTTAAAACATGTTTTGACCAGCTTTTACTTTAAGAAGCTTATAATTTGAATTGGATTCAGATTTCCATCCATATAAAAAATACTGACTCCTTTAATATTAAAAGTTGCTAGAATTAATATAGTTACGTAGGCAGTGATTTAAGTTAAAACGAGATAAACCTTGCCATAGCTGAGCTGTAACACATCCATGTACAGATATGCATTGCACCAATTATTAGCTCAACAGAATTCAGCTCAGTGTAACTGTTCTGCTTACTGCTCCAGCTTCCTAAACACTGCAGCGTAAACAAAGACAATTATGTACTAATGAGTCTAACTTATAATCAGCTCAACATGCACAAGTTTAATTAGCATCTCTGCCAAATACACCAACAAGATGCATCTGTGCTTGTTTTACTAAATCTGTTAATATATTATTGTTACGTGTGATTTCATTAACTGCTTTTCTATGAAAGATTATATTATTCACGATGAGCTGTTTTGTCCTCCTGTAATCAGGAAATTAGGGATTTTTCCTGGTTTGTTCCTCAAAATAAAATGCATCCCTAAAAAGTGAAAAGTCTTACCACTGCCACAGCATCACTGGAAAGAACGGCTTCAATATCCAGAACTGTATAGTAAGCTATATTGGTCATAATGTAGATAACAGTCACAATTGGCATAGACACTGCAATGGCCAGTGGCAGGTTCCTGTAAGATAAAAACAAAACCAAACCCACAACCCAGGGGAAAAAATCCATTAGTAACAGAATAAACTTACTTATTTGCATTCTTTACCTTAGAGAGTAAAAAAAATAAAAACATAAAGACTGAATAAAGATTTCAAGATAGGTATCCCTGGCAGAGTTTTATTTCTTTTAAAACTAGAAATTCTAATGTATAATACTGGGAAAGAAATACAATATATTGCGAGAACTTAAAACCTAAATTAAGCCTAAAAAGGGATTCTGTGCAATTGCTCTTCAAGCAGCCTAACCTCAGAATTTCCAGACCCATAACAGCCTTCAAATTTACATGCTTTAAATTATTTCCTACTGGCCATGTTAACTACCACAACTAGAACACAAAGGGCAGAGCTCTGAGCCGCTGCATTTATTCTCCTTAAGAAATGCTGCTGTTCTTCTAGCATCTACTTCTACAAACAATGCAGGGAGATCAACTAAACCAAACCAAAATCCCAGTCCTCTCATCTATACTCACTATAGAAAACAAACTAATTGGGCGGTGCAACTGCAGAAAACAGAGATGCAGGGAGCAGATCCAAAATTGCTACACAGCTGTGAATCTCAAGATGTGGTGTTCCTTACTAGCAAACACATCTAGAAAGTAATACAAAAGAAGCCTAGAGTAACACGAAAACCTCTAGATCTAAACAGGTACGATTTAATTCAAAACTGAGATAAACTCAAAGCCCTGAGTCTGCAGCAACACAGGGATAAACTCTGCCGAGCAGAAGCAAACTTTCAATTTTAGGCTTCGGCTTTTCTTAGCCTTATTCTTTCCCCAAAGCTGACAGGCATATTCAAATGTCTCAAAAGTGGAAGCAGAACTGAGAGTGTTACTCTCAGATTTGCCCAGTTTGAAATCAAACACAGGATGGCGACAGGGATGAGCATTTGCCATGAACATGGTTTTCAGTAACAATAAGAAACTAACAAAGAAGAAAAACGAAATGCACTTTGGATGTTTCCTCGAAAATTTCAAGAGACCTAAAACTCCAGCTGGGGCTGTTTGATGCTACAGAAGCTGAAAAACAAACACACACAACAACCCCCCAGATAAATCAGTAAATTAGTAACTGGGTGTTCTGACTGTGCTTCCAGGTTGTACATGCGCAGCAAGAGACCTGTGAACCTCAGTGAAGAGAAGAAACTGAGTTAGAAAAGCACTCAGAAATTAACTCAGAAATGTTACATGAAGTAACAAAAAGCTGAAATGGCATTTTAAAGACTTTGCATCACCCAAGATAAAAGCCAAGGGCCTTTTTCAAATTTGATTTGTGGATTGTAACATTTAACTGGACAAGCATGAGGGTACTATGAATCAAATGAATATGAAAAATATTTAATTCTTGGAGTAATTTTATATATGTCTGGTACATCTCATTATTCCCAAGAACAGACAACACAGAAAGCTGAAATCTGAAGTTCACTTCATAAGCTCCAACTGTTACAAGAATGATGCCTATAAATAGCAAATGTTCTTACCTTCCCCCCTGCCCCTGCCTTCTCTTTAAAACTAATGAATCTTTACTAGTGGCTGTTCACAGCCTTGTCAAGCACAGAGCAATTCTACTCATTTCTGCATAAGCTCAGAACAGCCACAAAACGAGCAACTCGGGAACTATTCAGGTTTAGAAAGCTCAAATTGCTTACCTTTCTGGGTTTTTTATTTCCTCCGTGACAAAATTGAGTGTATCCCAACCAGAGTAAGAGAACAAGGCAGAGTAGAGCGCAAGAGAAATATCTCCAATATCAAAAGAGGATCCCTCAAAAGAGTTCTCAAAGTGCGATGAATGTCCTGTGTGTGGAAAAGATGCAGCGAGGTACAGGATAATAAAATAAGCCAGTAATTTATTTTTTTTTCATTTTGGCACACAAATACAAAAAACCTCAGAAATACCAATTCCTTCAAAGTGCTTATTAAACTGTTTTTCCAGTTCTACTCTGTGCATCAGCCATGACAATGAGCATGGCATTCAAACTACTAAAAATTATGCTCTGTGGATGATACTGTTCTATAGTTAAATGCTTTGTCCATAATGACACAATAAGTTCACGAACATTAAGTACAGACTAAGCTACAAACAACCGGCAATGACACAGGCTAAGGGTATTTTATATAACGTATATATTTACAATCTACTCTGTCCTTCTACATGCTTCTAAATCTTCAATCATTTAGCCTGTTCAGAAAACAAACTACAGACAACAGCAAAAAAAAAACAGTAACTAAATAGATTTTTAAGTTTCACCTTTGAAAAATAGAAAACCAAGAGCAATTAACAGAATACAAAATATTATTACATGATAAAATTTTCCAAAGCTAAAAGACAAAGGGGATGGGTCATTTGCATTAGCATTTGTGAGAACTTGTGCCATCTTTTGACTTTAAGAAAGTCAAGACAAACTCATCAGTGGCATTTTATATATTCAGACTAGTTTACATATACAGGCACATGTGAACAAAACCACCCAATAAAGAAAGGTGAGTTACTATGTAATTCCAAAACGTGCCCTGTACTGCACATCCTGAAATATTTAGACTTCACAAAACCAGCCAGGGAAGTATTTCAGTCTTCTAAAACATTTTCACTTATTTCTCTTCCCCACTTTTTATCCTCATCAAACATGTGCTATTGCACAGACATAGGCAGAGTAAGTGCTGAGTTAAAAACAGAGAGGGGAAACAATGTCAAGGAAATTAGTAGTGAACAAGCTCAGTATCTACAAAACAAGGGATGGACAGATGTGCTAAGGATTAAGCACCCTAGCATGCTGCTCACATATTCTTGTTCCATTCAGAATAATTATCTTGCTCAGGGACTTTCAACAATAATTGGTTAGAGCAAAGGACACAAACTGCCAGGAAAGACCTTTATGGCAGCTGTGAAAGCAGGGTAATTTTTTTTAAGCTAACACACCAATAAATTCTCCCTAAAACAAGGGCTAAGCACAAAACTAAATTCAGAATTCTTCTAACTTGAAGGCTTATTGCCAACACACAGAAATTAAAAATAAAATAAACTTTAAAAAATCCAAAACACCAGCAACTTTCTAATTTTCAGCAGCCATAACAGAACTTGGGATATGAGCAAAAAAGAGCTGAGGTTCCACAGACCTATTGGCATGTTCTTACAAATTTATTTTCGCTTTAATTTAGTCACTTTCAGACTCAAACAGAATTCATTCTGAGGGGAAAAAAAATAAAAAATCAGTTGATCTTATTGTAAAGCACTGTGTTCCCTACAGAAATCTACAGCTTTCTCTGCTCCCACTGTATTTTGCTAGCTCTGTATTTTGCTGTTTTCATTTCCTTTGTTATTCTATACTGCAGGCTGTAAATTCCACAAAACTGCTGAGCAATCAGTTACCTTCTTTTACCCAGTTCAAAGTCAACTGAGATAGGGTAGCTTCTCATGATATAATATCATGATAATGCCTAACATTGGTATTACTGGTGTTTTCAAAGTAGCTATATTATGCTCTACCAAGGCATTTGAGAACACATACAGAGGTATTTTACAGTCTTTAGCCACCCAGTTAAACTGATAAATACAAACCTTTGCTTTAATTTTATAAGCTTACCCTGGCATATTTTAACAAGTCCACTTATGATGATGACAATAAGAGCAGTAACTTTAGCATAAGTAAATATATCCTGTACTCGTGTTCCCCATTTAACATAGGCACAATTTATAAATGTTAGAAGACCTGTGAAGGGGAGGAGGAGAAAAAAAAAAGGAAAAAGAAAGAGAAATTAAAATACTATTTGAACAATATTTGGTTTAATTCATTATTCTAAGATTTTAAATTGCAATCTAAATATGCACTTGCATGTTATACTAACACTTAGGTTAAACTCAGCAAAATACACACTGGTACTGAAAACACTTTTTTAAACAAAACAGCAGGAAACAGATGTTCTAAACATAATGTTTCAAAAGATGGAAGGAAAGAACTTCCCCTTCTCTGATTATACACCCATTTTCTTAACACTACCCCTCATCAGCTGCACTCTGCAACTATCTTGAAGCTAAAGAAACCACTAAATGAAATAATTAGTTTTTATATGTCACTATTGTTCTGATAAATCAAAGATTACCTAGAAGTTCCTTTAGGCAAGCAGAATAGCGTTCAATAAATTTTTTCATCCTCCCTTCTTAGGTTGAGTTCAACATCCATGGAGTTTTTGCAATACTGAATATGGTCACAGGCAATTCAATAATCTTTTCCAGTTGTATTAAACTGCATTACTAAGTGAAGTTAAAACAGATCTGACCAAATAACATTACAGCTAATGCGATATTAATCTGTATTTTTAAGAACTGATAGTAAGTAATGACTATCCTGAGTGTATTTCTCCCTCTATCCCAAAATAAAATCAGTGTCAAGACCCATTTCACAAGATTGTAATGGAACTTGCAATTAGACTCATTTCAACAGATTTCACAAATATTTTAGTAACAGTAGCTGACTAAACTTACATGATCAACTTCCTCAATAAACTTCCTCAATAAACTGCTGTTTAAATATGTAGTTCTCGTGGCTTTCAACATTTTGCTTTTGCATTTATTACTTTTTCCTCTAATGGAGAGCCAGCCAACCTCTACCTGAACTCAAATGCTGAATACTGAATATCATTCACTATCTTCAGTTTTCTTCACTAAACAAAATACAAGTATTTGTTATCCAGATTATAATACATTATTTATTCTTACCAGGAAGCTCAAGTATTACCCCCAAATCTCAGGTTTTTCCCTAGCTACTCAAACTGTGGTTACAGTCTACTGTACTTTTTATCTCCAGTTTTCTTGCACTATGTATTTTAAATATGCATCTAAATGAAAACTAAACTTGATTGTTTATGGAGTAAAAGAAGTAGCAATTAAGAGCAAATGAAAAGATGTGATAAATCATTTCCTTTCCCATAATCTGAGATTAATGTGATACTATTAAGATAAAAATGTACTTAGCACAGTTACCAAATAGAAAAGTAATAATTTATAAAAGATAACAAAAGAAAGGTACTGCTACACCAGACAGTCTGGCCAAGCGGAATAGCTGAATGAGATTCAATTGAGCTTGGCACGATGAGGGGAAAAAAACAGTTGCATCAAATTTCAAGTCAGGACTGCTGCGGCTGCCAAACAGCTCTCAGGAAAAACAACTCTGCTTGGTCTCTGCTATTCAGTTTTCATGATCAGTAATATCTATGGTGTATTTGCTCATAGGGTTTATTTCAGCCTTTTTTCTTTTTTTTTTTTTTCCAAGCAGCTTTCATTAGGAGTAACACTATTAACTCCTTTTTTTAGTGAGTCAGGGCTTGGTCTGTCTCTTTTTCAGATGAAATGCACTTTGTCTCTGGTATCTAAAAAACCTTATAATTAAGAAACTGAATAAGCCATATCTCCTCCCTCTTTCTTTTATTATTCTCTCATGTTTTCCTCAACTTAATTATTGTTTAGCTACTTAAAGTCCCTGAGAACTTTAGTAACTGCCAAGTTTAGTTCTGCAGAGCCAGATGTCACCCCCATTGCCAAAATGTGTCTTCTACAGCATTACTTATCAGTAACACTGATCTCACGCTGGATCTAGTATTGTTATTGCCACAGTTTAAAAAACAACAAAAAGAAACCCCACAACAAATCCACCAAGTCTCACATACAAATCTGTAACTTAACCAGTGTTCAGCCTTCCACTCCCAGCAACTTAATTAATAAATTACTAAACATATCTAGAGCTAAAGATTTGACATACAAATCCTGTCAGGCCAGGGAGAAGCACAGGCCTTAAAAGAACAGCTAAATGAAGTTGCAAAGGAGGGGTGAGTTTCAGCACTAACACCTACAGCAGAACAGAACAAACAGTTAAACCGTAAAATGGACTGTTAAAAGAAAGCTGTTCCACCTATATGATAGTAATCTTGCCATCACATGTTTCCACTAAAGCAAATGGTGCTAAATCCCCTCCTGAGCAGCATGCGTAGAAGACATCATGTTGTCTTTCTACACCTACACTGGAAATGTAAAATACGTACATAAACACTTCTAATAGGAAATATCTAAGATTAAGTAAAGTACACACAGTGCAATCATATAGTTTCATACTTTTAATACAGCAGAACAGTCCTCGTTTGAAGCAGATGGACATTGTTCCCTATACTAACAGAGCTGGCTGATTAGAAACATTTCAATGTTTTATGCGCACACAAAATGGTGCTGCTCAAGCCATCTTTACAACAGTTACAGTTAATCACGAGCATAAAGAATAATCTTGAATAAATGATCTTTTGAAATCCGACCATATAAAGTATTTATGTATGTCTATATTGAGAGGCTATTGTAAAATACTTTATTCCAGAATTCATAGCACAAGAGCTATTCTACAGCAACTCTAAGACCAAACCAAAAGTACCTTCAGGTTTGACTGAATATACCTCTGAGGGAAAACAAACTTTTTCCCCCATTTTTGCCACATAAGTACACTTGAAAGAGTTAAATACTTCTGTTTCTGAATGAGAAAATGATAATTCATTGACTGAATACCTGCAAATAATTCATGTGTTGGGAATTCTTTTCCCACTGTAACTCAAACCACTGCAGGTTCAGTATGCAGCAACTCTGAGACTGGGTAGGATTTGCTTTCATAAAATTTAACCCTGGATGAAAAATTTACCATGGTAAATTTCAGGAAATACTTACATTCACAAGCAGCTGCTATGAGACGGCAAGCCAAATACGGAGGATCACAAGAAGGGAAGAAAGGCTGAACTATGTAGTTAGCAAAGGTGATGGCAATAACTGCCTGACTAGTTGGTTCAACAATTAGGAGTGAGGTCCATAAACGAATAAAAGCAATGAAGCTCCCAAAAGATTCCAAGATATATGCATAGCTGGCTCCAGATTTTGTAATAGTGGTTCCAAGTTCAGCATAGCAGAGAGCTCCAAAGACTGAAAAAATCCCTCCAATTGCCCAAATTACTAGAGACAATCCATAAGATTTGCTGTAGATGAGAACTCCTTTGGGAGAGACAAAGATACCTGAACCAATCATGTTGCCTACTATAAGGCTTATCCCATTTATCAAAGATATTTCTTTCTTCAGTTGCATTGTATTTTGGTTTCCATTCTGCATTTCACAGCAGTCACTTGCATCTGTCCTATCAGATTTATTTACTGGGCTGTATTCAGCCAGTGAACTACGCGACTTCATACAATCTGTCCTTTCTCCCATTCTGGAAAAAACGTGACTTCTCCACAACTCCAAATCACAATCTAAAACAAAACACAGACAGCTAAATTATGATTTTTTTTAATCAAAGACTTTCTTGCCAAGTCTTCTTCATACCTCTTTACCGTACAGTTTACAAAAGTTATTTCATATATGTTCTTACACAACGGTAAATTCATGCATAGTTAAACAGAAAAACCAACACATACAGAGCAAGAGACAAATTCCAATGTAACAAACTCAGAAAAGAACTTGTACCTTTAGGAAAAAACCAAAATGAAACAAACCACCCGGACAACCAAAACCACAGGAAGGACAGAATTCAGGGATTCCAATGTTGAAAAGGAAGAAAGAATAGATGGAAGCAAAGAGAGCTGATATAGAAAAGCAAGCACTGTAAAACCAAGCTGGAAGTTCTAAGCATGAACATAGATTTACTGCAGTACTAAAAGATTAATCCAAATTCCTCCATTAGCAACTGTATTTAACAGTATTTAAGAACAAAGAAATTAAACTTCTTCCTTATCTTCAGAATTGACCATTTAGAGAGGAGCCAGGAAATTCTCCCATGCCTTCCAAAAGCAAGTTAACTGCTTAATGACATTTATTAACGCAAAAATCATAGAATCACATAATCATAGAACAGTTAGGTTTGGAAAAATATACTGACAATTAGCTGCAACCCTGAATAAGACCCATTTTATAAAAGTTCAAGTAAGAAATAACCAATTCAAAGAACAGTCTTGTATGAGAACCAGCTTAAATTGCAGTTGTACCTTTGCTTACTATGAGCTGCACGAAGAACAGGGCCAACATAATTACCCGGATGCAGTATCAGTCATTTGCCCTGTCCCTCACTGAACCCTCACTAAACCCAGCGCATTCTTCAGCCATTTACTATAGACAGAAAAGGTAAAAGTCTGGGTCAGTTAGAATAAAGCAGCTGATCAGGAGGGAGGAGGGGGCAGAGGAAGGGGCAAAAAAAAAAAAAATAGATGTTTTGCAGGGTTTTTTGAGTAGAACTAATTTTACAAAAGGCTTTGTTATTCCAACAATAAACTTACCAACTAAGGGAACAACAAACCTGAGTATGGGGACTTTGAAAGGGCAATATGGAATTAGCTAAGCTACAGATATATCAGTGCATCTGGTAATATATGAATATACAAGGTTTTGCTCCTGCAGAGGCACTCCTTTCTGCAGGGAACTCTTTGTAATCATACCCTTCCTTTACCATAAAGCAACACAGTATAGTGCAGTATAGAAAATCTGACCTGACATCTCTGAACCTTTGAAGAGATGAAAATGCTAAAGATTATTTTCGATCTATAAAAAAGTAACTTACACGAAAATGAAGTACACATCATTTACTGAAACACATTACATCATTCATTTCCAAGTCATGAATCTTCTAGCTTTTTCCACATTAAAATGGAGGCTGTGTTCTATTAAATAATGTAAAATGAGATCCTCAATCTGTTTAGAGGGATGCCTTTCTTTCCCTTGATATTTAAAAAAAAAAAAACCAAAAAAACAGTTTAAAGGTGGTTGATCACTAAATACATATTTTATCACTGGTACATGAGTCAACATCTTATATAGTGTCACACATAAAAACAAGCAAATTTCATGTTTTTAATTACACTAAAAATTTTCAAACTTCCTGAAATTAAATCTGCTGTTTCGCAACTTAAAAACTTTACTGTTATAATGAAGCATCCCTGACAAAGTTAAACTAATTAAGGGAGAGTCATCCACGCAGTTTTTACAGATAACTGTGCTCAAAACTGCAATGGAAGACAAAAACAAATTCATCTCACCACCTTGTTACCGGTTCTCCTTGTTACTAACTCTTACATCCATCTTGTGCCAAATTCATTTGCAACAACATACTGGTCGATTTCCTGTTACTGGTTTAGTAGAGCTAAATCTTCGAAAAGGCATGTGGCCTGTGAGCTTGTAAGATTACTTGGTTTGCTTTACAAGAGAAAGTTCAGTTATTACTGTGTAACAATATAAATTATTACAGTAATCAACTGCAAAATACGCTGCAGTCATGAGAAAGCATAGATGTGTAAAATGGCAGGACAACTAATCAGACCAGATGTCTTCATGACTAATTTAACTGAAAGAAGTGGATGTAAAGAACACTTGTGACTCATAAATTCAACTCCAAATTGAGTCTTTTCATTTTTATTTTGACTTGGACAGGACATTATTTGCACATGCATTTCAAAAGGCAAATCAGTCTGAACAAATGTCAGCAGAAAAAAACCCAAGAATATTACAGCTGTTATTATGACACCTGACTGACAAGTTTGAAAATACACCACGTTCATTCTTCACCCTTCCAGCTAAAGGACAAAACTGAGTAATATGTTGAGAATTGGCTTGTGGATGTAAAACATCATTTTCGTGATATCTAAACAGCTTTATGATTTCTTACTCCACACAGCCGACATAGAGTTAATTTTCTCCTGAGTGGTACTTATTTGCCAGTCAGCATCAAACCACACCACGATTTCTTCCTACAACACTTTCAAAGAATGACTTGTTCAGAAGCATACACGTTATTACTTTAAATACTCAGACATTTTCATTATTTGATTCAAATCAATTGGATCATTCAAATCAAATCAAATCTGGTGTGTTTACACACAGGCAGTTTTGCACTAAGAGTCAACGTGATATACCTCATGGTCTGAAGTTCAGAGGTACATTTAATTACCTGTAACTACAGACCCTGTCACTGTTCAAATGCCTCCACCTCAATTAGCAGCACGTGACTGTAGTTCTGTACTGTCACTGATGACTTTGAATGCTTCTTGCCCTACTCTACCCAGGTTAAAAACAATCACAGTATTGCTCAACTCTTCCTCTTCGAGTCTGCTTTTGTTTTTCCAAATCTCAGGGATCTGCTGATAACTAGGATTTGCATGAAGGCTGTGCAACAGCTCACTCAAGATTTGGCACTTCATTCTCATCTCTGACTTTGTTCATATCCTTAAAGCCTTCAGGGCAAGAACTGCTTATCTGCCCAAGCTGTGTGTTTTATTGCACTACCTCTATGACAGAAACAAACTATTGGCAGTTTTTTTCCTACAAACACTTCACTTTATCTTAACTGGAACTAAAGTCAGAAGCTTTGACCAACTGGAAAAAAACCAAACCAAACCAAACCAAAACGAAAAAAAAACACAACCCCAAAAAACCAAAATCAAAACAACAACAAAAAAAAAGACATCAAAAAAACCCAAAACCCAACGAAACAAAAAACCCCACCACCCAAAAAGAAAACGAAAAACCCCACCTGCAAAGGAAAAGAGAGCAACAAGACCAGAGAAAACTGAAGCTATATCAAGGTTAGCAATATAGACAATACAGAGGGGAAAAAACACATATTAAAATACATTATTCAGACAGAAAGCCTTTTGGAAACATAGAAGAGGCTTGGAAGAGAAGAACTAGAGACAAATAGCATATATTTTCTAGCATACAACAATCCTGTAATACTGCAGTTCATATAATTTAGAAGGATTTCTAATGTTGTCAAAGCCTTGCCACAGGACTGCTGTGGCTAATGCAGGCTTATGCCTTCACATAACCTAACACACGCATTTCCTCATTGTTCACCCTTGGTGCAATTTTTTTTTTTTTTTTGCTGCTCATTGCAGTTGTGAGGAATCTTTTTGCTGGTACATGTAAGATTTTCTTACTGACATGACACTGTTGTTCATACAGAAAGCTTTGATATAAAATCAGGACAGTGACCTCAAACTAGGATCACTTCATCTGTCTCACCAAAAATATACATTCTGATAAGGCCTATCACACTTTGGCCATGTACCAAATGAGCTAACAAAGTTTAATGTGGAGTTAGCAAAGCACTAACACTGTGGTTACAGGGCTGCTCCCCTCTAAGAGAGGAAAAAGAGGAACCATCTGCCAAGATTCCCTCTTTCCCACTAAGCAGGACAGCAGCTGATCTGTCATTTGTTCAACTTGGGGTGAACCTGCAAGTGGGTTAATGACCAATGAGAAATACCAAACTGCTAAAAGCTTACTATGATTTGTTGCACTTTTATACAGTACCTGCTCATTGGCAGATTTCCAGGGCTCTTGCCTAGGTCTTAGTTGTCTTGCATAAAGCACCTCTTGCAACATAGCACTACATGTATAGTTCGACTCATACTCACATATACCAGCTGTAAAACTCCTATTTTTGAACCCAAAGATTGACCCTTTGGGTAAGAGTCAAGATTGCCCTACACAGGCAAACAGCATGAAAGTCTTCAGAGTTAAGCACCAACAGAGCAAAGGTTGTAAGTCCCAGAAATGCCTATTCCTTGCAGTGTATATATTTAGGCACCTAACAGTCTGAACACTGAAGTGGGACAGGCTTAGTTTGTCTAGTCTATGTTTTTCTTGCTTCTGGTAAGACAAGAGTCATTTCTCCACTATACATACAGTTAGCAGACAGGATGCCCTTGCAACAAAAGCAATTCCCAATGTAAAGATCTAATCTCTTCAAGCAAGTCTTTTGTGCTCACAGCTATCTTTAGAGCAATAAAAACCAAATTGATAAAATAGAATTGGTTGTAACATCAATTTTTTTTTAAAGGACCAGATATGTTTATTATGTAAAAAGGTATGAAAGAGAATACCCATGACACAGCTGCACAAGAGATGTTCAGCAAATGCACATACTATCCACATGTTTAGACAAATCCTAAATAAAGCTACGAACATTCAATGAAGACCTATAATCAGCTCGCAAACAGATACTAAGTTACAATGTCTCAGAAACTTTCAAAGCTTCCTAAAGTATCAATCCTAGACAAATCCACCTCAGTAATATTAATCTAGATTTCAAACCAAGCCACTTCAAAACTAGGGAACTGTGCTAGCTAGAGTGGAAAATAACATGCCACTATAACCTTCACACTTGTAATTTGTATTTCCAAGGAAAAAAATGAAGCAAGCTCACAACAGGGGATTTTGTGGTAGACAAGTCTTGGTTTAGACAGAAGCAAGGCTGGGAATTCATAAAGCAGCTGCAGTGAGGTACGTCTGATGAAATTTATACATTAAGCCCCAGGTAAAAGCAGAAGGGTAGATAACAGAGACTGTTAAAATATTTCATAATATTTTTTATGCTCAGGCATAGAAGTGGAAGCCTCTCAAAAAGGAGAAAAGCAATGTCAGAAGGCACATGCTTACCTACAAATCTACACTCATGTGTACCCTTTAGCTGCAACTTAGGGTCACATCTAATCATGCTGCATTTAATATGTGTCACTTGGAAAACAGATAAACAACCAAGATCACTACCAAATGCCAGTAAGCAAAGGAATGCTCGCCTGAGGGTCCTGCTAAATCCACTTCAGCTCCCTGAAACAGCTAATTAACAGAACAGTTATAATTACACGCACCCGCCACCAGAAAACATCCTGTTATAAGCCGAGCGGAGAACCAACCCTTATAATCGCCTGCTGCCAAACTAAATACAACACGTGGCTCCAGAAAGCCTTCCTCAAGCCGACAAGTGCGCGGCTTGACGGGCTGTCACAGGCAGGAACGCCTTGAGAGACCGGCCCTCAGGGTCGCGTCGCGGGAGGGAGGAATTGGGCTAATTTCACCCCAAGGCGGCTGCTCCTCTCTCCACAGATGACAGTTACCCTGTTTTCCTTATAAAATAAGCAAGGTTTAGGCGTATTTTACGCCTCCTGGACATCCCCGGGCGGAAGGCGGCTTGCTCCGCGCCTTATGCTCGAGGCGCGGGGCAAGCCGCTTCCCGCCCAGGGCTGTCAAGGATGAGGCACCCACAGGTGCCTTCCCTGAAGCACCCTTAAAAAAATCAGAATTAAATCAAACATATACGGCATTTGCCGCACTACCACCCCTCACCGGCAGCCGAGGCTGGCCGGATGCTGCAGAGGAACGCGATGGGAACGTCCGGGCACGACGTGCCGCGCCCTAGAAGCCAACCCTACCCAAGGTGGGACCGAGACCGCGCCCTGCCGCGCTGCCGGTCTCCGGAACCTCGCCAGCGACTCCAGCTGCGCGGCCGGCGGCTGTGGCGGCGCAGCGGCCCACGTTACCTCCCCTCCTGCTAGCAGCGCCGCTGGTAATCTGAGGATGCTCACTCGTTGCCACAGCGAAACGTCATGGCGGCCGCTCCGCCTCTCCCCGCCCCGCCCCGCGGCGTGCCCTCCCCGGCAGGAGGAGGAGGAGCGGGTGTGCAAGTTGCCTTCCTCTCCCCCTCGTTGCCTTAGGGGGAATCGCGACCGTTTGGTGGAGAGGGCGTGGGCCTGTCGCCTTGCCTATGCCTCGCCGTGCTCTGTATGCGTGTGAGTTTGTTCCTAAAACAGGGGCAAATAAAGATTTACAGTGGGGTAAAAGAGCAGGGAAACGGAAGCTATAACCTGTAATGCCCAGGGATGTGTCAGCAGATAAGATGGTGGAGTACAGTTCTATGGCCGCGAGGCTTACATTTCTATTTGCCATACCACATCCTCTCTCAAAGCTTTCTTGATTTATCGAGGCGTGGTTTTTTTTCCATCGCTGTCACAGACAATCGGCGTACAAAGAGACTGCTGCCCTGTGTATCTCCAGATATTCCTCACATTGTGCTTGGTCAACAATGAAGTTTGTTGTGGGTTTTTTTTTTGGTTTTTTTTTTTTTTTTTTTTTTTTGCCTTTTTTT
>WYDI02036396.1:0-22821 GCA_009867235.2 Psittacus erithacus | reverse complement strand
AACTCCATACAAAAAGAGGTATAAGCAGTTCAGCAGCAGACTAGCTGTGAATTTATACTTGGAAGCAAGGAAGCAAGATACTCATTTCAGTCTTTCCCCCCCCAGAAAAAAAAATAAATTTTGGGTATTTTTATCCTCTTGCTGTCAGTGGAAAATGCAGGATTACTGAGGACTACACCAGTAGATGAGAATTCCAGACAAAAATCACCCAAGCTCCAGATCATGTGCTTTTTTTTACTTTAATTTTAGAGGTTTTGGAAGAAATTCAAGTTGTAAGAGCTAATTAATTTGTTCAGCAGATCTCAGTGAGAATGGTGATGGGCCACAACTGTAATGAAACATTACAGAAGAAAAATAAGAGCACATTGACCCTGATTTTTCTTATATCACAAGTAGTTTACAAAAAACATTGTTCCTTACTATGTCCATGGAGCCCCAAGCTTTTAAAAAATGGATGCAGCTAAATATCTGAGCTCTGAAATAAAATCAGATTACATTAAAAGCTTAACACTATGGGTATTAAGGACTTGGCAAAGTGAAAGGAAAAGCATTACAAAAAGGTTATACTTTAGAGACCTCTGAAGTGTCAACCGGAAGTAGACAAATACTGTGATCAGGACGAAAATGCAATGTGAGAGCCTTTTGAGGACAGCAGATTTATTGTTATTCCAATTTTCATATATTGCTGAAGGTACAGAAAAAATGAGGTCACAAAAGACAAGGGGCACGAAACTGCAATTCCTTTTATATCAAAATGACTCTCTTTCTTAAACAAGAATTAAAGAGGATGTACTTATTCATTGAGCACTGCCTTTGGATTCCAAGCAGGACAAGATAAGTAGCACATAACAGAGGAAGTCACATAACCTTTCACAGAACATACTGATGTTCTTCCTGTGCATTTCACGGTGTGATGGCACACTCCTCCAGTAATGCAGCTTAAGCTCACCTAAACAGCTTAGGACTCCACAGGTTCAAAAAGAGATTCCTAAGGAGGAATATGGTGAGGGTCTGTAAGTTCCTGCTCACTTGCACCATGCAAGCCATGAAAATTTTATTGGCTAGTACTCATAACAGGGGGTAGGAGTGGACAATAAAAATAATAGCCAAAGTTTGTAGACTAACCAGATGGGACTCCCTTTCCACTGAGGGCATGTCTGTGCTCTAGATTGTATTGTTATAACTTACTGGCTATTTTGTGTCAAATATATTACAGGGAAATCAGACCTTTTTGGAGGACGGCTGCATAAAAGGCAGATAAAGAGAGAACTATGTATACAGTGTTTAGCATCCCTAAGTAACTTGTTCTTGGAAAGTGGGAAGATGTTAGTAGAAATATATCTGCTCCCTTACAGTGGATCCCAAAGCTTCTATTAGTACTCACTGTTGGAAACTGGTCAAGATGGACCTCGGCTCTCATCCAGTACAGCTGTTTTATGTTAACTAGCCTTTTATTTTGTTTTATTTTCTATTTTGTGTTTATTTTATTTGTTACTATGGTTTTTTGTTTATTTTGTTTTATTTTGTTAATAGCCTTTTATTTTATCCTGCCCTTTGTGCTTTTCTGTTTAGGGGAGAATTTTTCAAGGGAAGGGAGAGAATGGGTGTCCAGATCTCAGTGACTGCCAGTTCTATTGCCTTTTGTACCTTTAAACTTATTTCCCTCACTTTTTATTGAAGAATAATTATTGTTAGATCAAAGTTGTTAAGTTGTTATGGTTGCTGCTTGTGTAATTTGAAATTACCATTCATTGTTTGAAATATTTTCTTATTTAGGATTGTTTGTAATATTTTTTTTATTTAGGATTGTTTGTAAGAAAATATTATCTCAGAGATGGCAAAAATTAGAACTACATTTTTGTCTAATAGCAATACTACCATTCAGTTGGCATTCTAATTATTGTTCATTTACTGGCCCTTTTATTCTTGAAGATGAGTATCTATAATTTGCTGAAAGAGTGAATGATACTAAAGTCCACAATGGCCAACTACTACTGTACAAAGAACAACATACTCATATTGAGCTGCTTGAAATGTTTCTCTACATTATTTTTAGTTGAAAGAACTTGAAAGAAATTTTTGTAAAAATGTGTTTGGATAAACTTGAATCTCATCTTCTTTAAAATACTTCTGGCCTGGGAGAAGGAAGAAGAGATGTCATTGACAAATGCAACGATTTTACAACTGCTTTTCAAAGAAATAGTTTTTAAAATAATTCTATTTCAAAATTATTTTATCATAACAGATTAAAAATATGTGATTTTTTTTTCAGTCTCCCAAGTTATTAATACATTTTTAGTTCTCAAGGATTCTTATTTCGCTACAGTCAACATTACAGGGGAAAATTCAGCAATTAATTTTGAATACTGGTGTTAAAATACTTTTTCATCTACTTAACTTTCAGCATTTGCACCTCATAAAACTTGATCTGGCAAATTAAGACTTTTTCTGAGCTTTTGAAGGGAAGCCACAGACAAGTTTAAAAAGGAAGACTTGGAGGGGAAAGAAAAGAGGCATAGTTATCTTCTCCATTATGCAATACAAATTCTCTATGTTTTTTTAAAACATCTGTGTCCCAATTTATCTCTAAATAATACTTATCCAGTGTCTAGTAGATTTCAAAACAATTTGCAAAAGGGATCAAAATCATTATCACAGCAAAGACAAGGAAGTGATTTGTCCAAACTGTGGGTTTGCACAGAATAGAGCATGTATCTCCTAAATTTAGTCCACCAGTCAAGCCGCTAAAAGACACTAGCTTCCTGAATTGTTTTGTAATTGTAAATAAATTCTTAATTCTGACTCAGTAATACTGCAATGCTGTCAGACTGAGACCCTAGTCCTCTCTTGTTTTGTGAGGGCAGGTGTTAGCAGTCTACATCATGGACAAACCCATGATTCCTTATTGAGCAGTAATATTTGTGATGTGTTTGAATAAAAGTAAAAAATCTGGGTGCTGATGGTAACTAATAATTCTGAGGGTTAACAGTGGTTTATAGGCCCAGAGTGTTTGGAAACTGTGTGTGTGTGAGATTTTACACATATGCATATGACTGTACATATATATGTCTATATATACATATATGGATGTACACAGTCGTATAACACATGGTGATATAAATAACTGAGTGCTGTCTGTGAAGAAATTGGAAAGCCTCAACTTGAGAGCTCAGTATAAGTCAAAAGGATTATTATAAAGTTTGAAAAGATGTTATAGGGTTTTTTTTTAATATAAAACTGTCATTCTAATGCTAAAATCTTGTTTCAGGTTTCTATAACAAATCTATCCTTGACAGTTTTACTTTTTTTGAGAACCCAGAATTTCTGACATTATTGTGACTAATTTTTTCAACTTCTTTTGAGATTGGTGTGATACTAACTGTGGTCTGCTCTTAGGATTACTTAGAGACATCTTCTGTTCCTCTTTAGAATAAGAAAGCCAAAGGATAGTCACTCTTCTACCAGGAATTCAAATCCCAGTTTCCCTAGTCTGAAGACACTATTGTCTTTTGAGATCACATTTGAAACAATGGCACCCTGAGGCAATGGGCCAGAAGCAACAGTGTCTGCAATTAGTGTCATAGTCAATCCATACAAGAAGTATAATGTGTTTCATTTTTACAGAAACTTTGTTGGCTATGTAACTCAATTTTCTGATGTTTTAAGAATTCCCAAGTCATACACCCTGCAAAGGTCTGTATACTCATTAAATAATTGGTCTTACAGTATCTAAAGGAATTTGAATGGAAATTGAATGCACATTTGAAGAAATCTGCCAGACAAATTTAGCCTTTTCTAAAAGATAAAATTTGCTGGTGAAATAAGATTGACATTTCAGCGGAATAAAGCAGTAGTTCAAAAGATATTAGTATATTAATATGGCAGTGCAAAGGGCAGATTAATTTATGTTATTGATAGATTATTGGAACTGCTGTGAAAGCTGAAGATTTTAATCAGGATCACATTCTGTGAATGCCTGTGAAGAAACTTTACCCCACATAGGGTTTAGTATAGTATTCTGGATAAAGCCATACTAAACAGTAGATATCAAGTGCAGAAACAGCAAATTATAGACTTCTAGGATGAAAATCTGGATGTAGATAAGATAGGGTAGAAAATACTTCAGAGGAGACTACATTAACCTGTGTGCTTCAAATACAGAAGAGACTTTTATAATAATTTCGGCTGACCCTGCTTGTAGTGAAAGTGCAATTCCTGTATCAAGTTCAAAACATATACACCTGCTTAAATGATAGGCTTCTGAGGCTGCTAGCACTTCCCTTAAGCAGTGGCTAATTGCTTCCATTGTTAATGATTGCCACTAATGATGGCATTTGCCTTAATGGACTTTCGACAGCTTCAGTGTGAAGCATCACCTGATTTAGTTATCACTTCTGAACCTGTCTCTGGGTCTCCCTCTGCTTCTTGTGAATGTTTTGGCCTCCCAAACTCTCTGGCTGTTTCTATCCCACTCAAAGCTGAGTCGCTGTTAGGCAAGGAGTAGTTTCCTTTCCTCCTCAGGACTCTGCCTGATCCAAGATGTAACACGTAAATCATGCTTGGTATGCAAAGCTAAACAGACTGGGATGTTTAAGTGCATGTTGTTCTGCATATGCCAGAGTAAGGGTTTGAGCCTTACTTTGTTTTCAGTTCACACAGTCAAGATTTCTTGCCTTTTGTAGTGATTTAACCTTAGCCAGCAACTAAGTACCGCACAGCCGCTCACTCAGTCCCATCCAACCCTCCTTGGCTGGATGGGAAAGAGAATCAAAAAAGGATAAAACCTGTGAAATGAGATAAGATCAGCTTAACTACTGAAATACAGCAAAATACTACCACTATTACTACTTCTAATAAGAATAACAACAACTAGAACAACCACAACAACAAATAAAAACTACAATAATAAATAGTTCCAATCCCCCCGCTATAAGCAGGGACAACTTCCACTAGACCAGGTTGCCCAAATCCCTGTCCAACATGGCCTTGAACTGTTCCAGGGCTGGGGCATCCATAACCTCTCTGGGCAGCCTGTTTCAGTGTCTCATCACCCTCACAATAAAGAATTTCTTCCTAATGTCTACTCTAAATCTACCCTTTTTCAGCTTAGAGTCATACATAGTAGTAGAAGTAGTAGCAATGAAAAGGAGAGTGAGAAAGAGGAATAAACTCAATAAAAACAAGTGATGCACAATACAATTGCTCATCCTCCACTGACCAATACCCAGCCCAACCTGAGGAGTCATCAGTGGCTCCCAGCCAGCTATGTACTGTGATATGGAGCATCCCCTTGGCTAGTTTGGGTCAGGTGTCCTGTCTCTGCTCCCTCCCAGCTTCTTGTGCCCCTCCTCACTGGCAAAGCATGAGAGACTGAAAAGTCCTTGATTGGGGTAAGTGCTACTTAGCAACAACTAAAACATTGGTGTGTTATCAGCATTGTTCTCAGCCTAAATCCAAAACACAGCACTGCACCAGCTACTAAAAAGAAAATTAATTCTATCCCAGCCGAAACCAGGATGCCTTAAAATTGTAGCTCTTGATTGTGGCTTTCAAAGCCAAGGGCCAACAGATAAATAATGCCTTTTGGTATGACACCTCTTGGAAGAATATTAACAGCACAGGAATTTAGTACAGAGAAATGAAAATTTGCAGAGGAGAGAAAACACACAACGTTTAAAGCTGTTTTCTAGATGCATCTGACTCCATAGATGATCTTATACTCTCACAGACCAAAGTCATACAAGTTAGGTCAAACATTTTCAATGATGGATTAATTAACCTGTTTCATTATTTTGAATGGAAATAGGTTAATAAGCACTCAACAATACAGGGATCTTCAATATATGAGCTCCCAGCTCTGCCATGGTAACTGACTGTGCTCCTAGTCCATGGTTTAGGAGACCTAATTGAGCTTGTACTTAAATGAAAAAAAAAAAAGAATTCAAGATTTTAGAACAGACTAACTGGTTATCCTGCCCCTCTGATCTTTACTTCATTGCAGGCCATACTTGTATGTCATCCTTTACAGTCAAGTACAGTTTGACCAGTGTGAGGTTATTTCTTGAACCACAGAAAAAGCAGACTTCCAGAAGTGATTTGGAACAACAGGGACAATTATACAACTGTTTCTCAGTCAATTTACAGTCTGCTAATCAAACGTAACTGTTTTCTGAGCAAGTATGAATGCTTTCAGGTCATCCTTTAAAACTCTGAAATACATTTAAGTACTGACTGTTTGATGAAGAAACTTCTCATAGTGCTGTGCAAAAGGTGATTTAAAAGAGCAATCATGTCATTTCACCAGCTTATGGAAGTTAAGAAAAACTTCATTTTAGTTCAGTTTTGTTAAATAAATATGTGAGAACCCTATCTATCAGCAATGAAGTGCTGAACTTCCACAAAAAAGCCATACACTTTGCATGCTTTTCTGCTCTTAAGCTTCTCATAGAGGTCCTAAATTACAAAGTTAACTGCACAATCTCATGAAAGATAGCCAAATGATGACATTATAAAAGAAGAGCTAGGTGTCCCTTTATAAAACCATGTTTATAAATTTTGTGTTTTAATACTCTTGGTGTTTTCTGCAAACTTGCTCAGGGTGCACTTGATTCCATTGTCTATGTCGCTGATGGAGATACTGAACAGTATCGGCCCCAGTATAGTCCCCTGAGGGACACCCCTGGGCATCAATATCCAGCTGGACATGGAGCCATTGACCACTACCCTCTGGATGTGACCTCATTCACTGAATAACTGTTCATCAAACCCAGGATGTTTTGGGGGACCATGTCAAAGACCTTACAGTAGTCCAAATAAAATGTTTCCTATTTTATATGTATAAATATATATCTATATTAAAGAAAGGCAAATGCTAAAGATCACATTGGTATTTGTACTTGGTTTATATATTTAAGAACATTTTTTATTTTGGGTTTGGGGTTTTTTTTTGTAATTTTTTTGTCGATGTTGTCTTCTTTCTAGGTGCGTAGACTACATTTTAATATTCTTTAAAACCAAGAGTGAAAATAAAATAGGATTACTCCTGTCTGACAAGAACTGTTTGAATCTGCAATCATTTATTATTTATTTTTTCCAGTGCTCAGAAAAGATGCTCATTTTGAGGAACCCACTAATTGTGCTCATTTGGCCCTCACTATTGATAACATTGATAATAAAGGAAGCTTAGTTTCAGCTTTGCTCCCTGTACATTAACACAGATGTTGCTAGATTGATACTGCTTCAGAAACAGGTCAGCTATGTCTTTCTCAGATGAGATGACATTGACAGGGCTTCTAAAGGTAAGTCACTGTTGAAGTAAGAAATTAGTTTATTTAAAAGATTTTAATGATTCATAGTCTTGTTTTTATTCCTATGGAAGGGTATTATTGCTTGTAATTTCCCACTGGAGACATGAAAAGAATGAAAAGGAAAGGGTTTTACTTCAGTGATAATACAAGGAACTTAAGTTTTAGGTTTAGTTTTTTTGACAAGACTCATGAGGAACAAAAATGTAGTATATCATAGCCTCAAGGGAAAGCAAACCAGCTGTCAGTTTGAAGGAAACTTTGGTTAAATTATCTTATATGAATCTTTTGTTAGACATCAACTCCAGTGAAGCCCCAACATACTTTTGCATATACAGATGCTATTATAAATTATCTCTGTAGATTTATTTATGTACAACATGGACCTATCTCATGGGTTGCACTGATGGTCATTTCTCAACTGCTAAACTAAAAAACCCCTGAGCTCTCAGCTAGCACCAAATAACACCATCTTCAGTCAACTTCTTTTTTTCTGTTCCTTTTCTGTTGTCCTCACTTAGCCATGCTGTTCTGCTTTAGCACTTCTTTTGCACTCTGTGAACAGTCTACAGTTTTGTGCTTGCAATCAGTTTTTATTCCAGTTTTTTGTTCCCCATAAGCAAATCTCACCAGTTAATGAGCAAACCCCAAGGTGAGACAAACTAGATACCTTCTAAAAATAAATAAAATAAATCCAGATCATCTGCATCCTTAGTTTCTCAAACACAGACTAGTCCATACAAAGTATCCTGTAGAGGTGATTGCTCTCAGAGTGAAAATCAGGTCTTCTGTTTGCATGCTGTTACAATTTGCTCTCGTACATGTTTGGCTTTGCCTCAAGCATGTATTCTTTCTCATTCCTAATGACAGATATTTGTCCACCCTAGTGACCGTGGAATGATGTAATCTAGAAAAGAGAGGTTTGTCATTCTGTTCGTTTTCAGTTAGACCAAGCTCTATACTGTGGCCTGGGGAGCCGCAGGATAAGATTTCATGCAGCCTGAGTACCTCCCCTGCCTTCTGTGAGACTTCTCACAGGCAGTTACCACTTTGTTCTGGACTTCTTTTAGTCATATCTTCTGAGTCATGCGCACTGCATCCTATACCTGAATCTGCTTAAGGATGTGAGATTTTAGGGCCTCTCAGCATGGTATCATGCATCTCTTATATACATGTTGTCAGTCTGCCATAAAAGGCACTTTGCGGGCCATGCTGAGACATATCTTAAAGACAGCAGGTTGCATTTCAGAAATCTTCATTTGTGCTTTTTGCTGAATAAATTCATTAAAGCAATGCATGATCCATGATGAATGAACAAAGTCATTCAGTACATGGTACTTTCATTTTAGAAACTAAATAGGCCATTTTTCTGCTAGGCTTTCTCAGTGACTGAATATTCTCCTCATGTTGTAAAAATTGCATGTTAAGTAGTACTCCCAGCAGCATGAATTCTGCTTCTTGATATTTCTGACATTTCTCTTTTGCATATGGCCATTTGAACACCTCACCATGTAGATGTGAGCACAGTTTCCCTCTGAGCATCCTGAAAGTTATGCCCAGGCTACCCTCTAAACTACCATCTTCAGGATCCTAATGAAGTTTATTGGCAGGGTAGCTAGGATGGAAACATTTCAAATAACCTGTCTAAATTAGTCCCAAAATGTCCAGAAAGAAAACTACCTGCCTTTTTGTTCTCAGGATTGCACAATGAGATAAGTCAGCAAGTGAGCCAGAAAAGGGCTGTCTCACAAAGAAGGGCAGCACATTAATCGTGTTGACAGTGAAAGCTACGCTTCATAAGTAGCAGTTCTATGCTTACTGCCATTCCAAAGTATACCAGTCATTTTACATATGAATCCCTTTAGATTGCATCCTTGTCTAAGGAGGTGGCTGTTCATGGACTAGTATCCTGAGCCAGAAGGCAATCCATAAATTTCTGAAAGATGATCATCCAGTCCCGAAAAGCATCCTTTGGAAGTGGAACAGATCTTCATCCAGGGACTTTCTGATGCTGTTTTGTGAGGCGTTGTGTAACTATGGAACTGATCCTTCCACAACTTTTGGAAAGTTCACTTTTCTGAATCAACAGCAAAGCAATTTATTCCACCATTATTTTACAGCTTCTTCTATTACTCTGAACCAAGAGCTCATATCTAAAGTCTGTAATTACCCAGGCTCCATAAAGACAGTATGACATTGTTATTTGACAAGAACTGGTATTGGTACTTCAGTCAAAATGTATTACCTGTTTCATTTTTGGATTTTGCAGACCAGTTACTATTTCAGGTCACAAGGAGGCACTTCTGTTGTAAAAGTAGCAGCTCAGTGCACAGGGCTGCTGAGAAACTGGTCATTGTTTGGCTTTGTCTTAATGTGGTGGGCTGATATTTAGAATGGCTTACTGAAGTGTGATAAGGGACTCCAGAATCATCAAGACAACTTGTTTCTGCTCACACCCAGGTGACCTAGTGTAGCTTCCTTCATGCAGTCAAATCCCACTTCTCCAGCAACCTGAAAGACAGACAGAGAATCGTCTACCCATGAGGGAAATAACAATACAGCCTCTTAGACAAAAGGTTCTCAAAAAAATAAAGGATTCTCAGGTTTTTATCTGTCACTCTCTTGGAGTGAGTATGTTAGATATGTACATCCAAGAAGCCCTTCATTTCTAGCAGCACCTTACAGAAATGAAAAGCAGCAGCCTGTGGATTTTGTGCAGCTGGCTGTCCATGGGCTTCATCTCATCTCCAGCTATGCTCATATAACTCAGCAGTGAGCATGCCTTCACCCCACACAGGATATGAGTTGTTATAGCTTGCAGGCATATAACTATGACTCTTTAACTTGAGCAATTTATTCTATAGGCCATCAGTTTGGTTGGCCAAGCAGATGGCTGTTACACTTTATTCACTGAGATGTGGAGCTGTTCCCCACAGCATGCCGGAGATATGCTGCTTTCTGCTCAAGTCTCCTAAATCTTGCTAAGCAGCATATGCTCCATTTGTTTGAGGAGGCAGAGAGTTCATCCTCTGGCTATCAATGGATCCTTCACCCTTTTACTATAGAATTCAAGTGTCCTAGCAGATCCTGCAGCAGACTGATTTGTCTCAGAAGAAGCTCTACTGTTTTCACTAAAAATGTTCCCAACAAAATCCACTCAAATATTAAAAAAAAATCTACAGCAATTATTTCAATACAGCAAAGTTATAAGCAACCACCCCTCCCCCACTTTTAAACAGTTGAAGGGCTTCAACAATAGCACTGTTGGTTCCCTGTGTAATAAAACCAGGCTTTTTTCTCTGCAATATATATAATAGGCTTTGGATCTTCCTGCTCCTTCATATTAAAGTACCACTCATTCATTTTTTTTTTAATCTGATGTTTTCCTAGTTCTTTAAAACTATTTCTTTGGAGATCTTCTAGATTACAATTTCTTTGAAAGGTATACGATTTTTTATGTTTGGATAGTTGTTTTTTTTTTTCTTACTGAGGGCTAATCTTAGTCTTAACTTAGTTCACATGCAGTTTGAGCTTCAGTAGTTAATGAAAGGTGGATTGTGTAAAGAGTTGCACTTCTAACAGTTGGTGAATACTTTGCACCTGGCTTCCTACTATAATGTATAGTATGCATGCAAAGGGTTGGGTGAACTCAAAATGACTTCATATATCTGTGTTTAAACTTATGGGTAAACTGCTAAAGAAAAATGTCTTAAGGATTCCACAGACTAAATTGTAGGTACCTAGGCTTGCACATGGGTCAGAATGTGTAGCTTATTTCACAGAAAATGTCAGTGAAAATAAGTAATGTCTGGAAAATCTATAGCATGAGGCTAAGAAAAGAGCTGGGAAAAGCATTCTGCAATTTGATAAAGGTTCAAACTTGAAAAGAAGAAATCAACACTTCCCATCAGCTGATTAATTCCAGTTCACAAAAACATAATTCACATATCTGTGTAAATTGTATTAATGTCAACAAATTTTTCCAGGCATTTTATATAGAAATATCTGAATAAGACTGTGTTTTTCAGAGAACTGAAGAAGTTTTTGTAGGATCAGTCCAACTATAAGTCAATTGTATTTCCATTTTCAGTATACTTATCTTGGACACTTTCTTTAGCTAGTCTACTCTTCTCAACAATCTGCAAGGCAGTTCAGAGCAACTAATAAAAAGACTGCACAGAACCAAAACAAAAAATAGTTCTGTTTTTCAAAGTACACATATATGAAAGGTGAAGATAAAACTTTTTTATGCATACTTCCAATTATACAGAGCAAAAACTCTGATGGTATCAGGAAAGAGCATACCACCAGCTTGATTTTTTTTTTCAGCTCAAAAAACTCTTTTTAATTGCTAACTACTCTATTAATTTTTGCCCCCACATTTTTATCTATTAAAACATTCTGGATACAGATTAATTTTACTTGTTCCATGTTTACTATTGTTTAATTTGTTAAGAGAAAAAAAAAACAAGATGTGCAAGACCTTTGTTTAAGTGAATTAAGGCATAACATAGTTTACCACAGATTATGAATACAAAGAAGCCAAGTAAAACTTCATACAATTAATTTCCAACTACTGCTTCTGAAAGTCTCTGCAGTGCCCTTTCAGCAACTGCACGTTCAAGAACCTATTTCTCTTCCTTGAGAACACCGTTGCCACAAAGCTTTGCTTAGTGATAGCAAGGCTGCTTTCTGCAATGATGTCAACAAATACATGCTGTTCTTCAAATGCTGACCTTTAAAAGCACATTAGAAAAACTTATACATTATCTTACAGAGAATGTAGAACAAACAGGAATGAGGCTTCTCTATACTAAAAGAGATACCATTGCACTTCACCCAGAGCTTCCAAACTTTGTGAAAGTACCAGTCTTTCATATTTAAAAACTGCTCTGTGCCAGCCTTGTTTGCCATGCCTGAGTGGGCGGATCTGCACTGAGGAGCAGGTTTTATCCCATTCCCAGATGAGCTGAGTAGCACAGCTGGTTGAAGAGAGTTAATTGCTCTTCATGATGATTAGAATGTTGTTAAGGTTTTCTCAGAGGGAGAGAAAAGAACATGCACATGGTTTGAAAGGTCATGGTGGAAACAAGATACAGCAGGCACAAGATGATAGTGTTATATTGACAAGTGTTTATCATAAGAAAACACACTCAGCCTTAATACCTGCTAGTCCTTCCAGCTGATTACAACATAATACAGTTCATAAAATAATGCTATGATTATATGTCCCTCTAAAATCACAGGTTTTTTTATTTCCTGCAGAAGTTTGCCATTTTTTTGTGATTTAAAAGCAATGCAGATATGCTAGAACAGTCTTATAAAACCCAACCAGTCTGCTACCCTCATTAACTTGCTTCTGAAAGTTAATATATTACATTCTCTAAACTATTTTAACTATATACACAGAAATCGTATAGGTGTTGTATTTTATTTCCATTTTATCATAGACAGTCATTAGTAAGTGATTTAGTCATGCATTGTACTTTGTAAAAAGGACACATTCGAACTGCCTGAACTAACTTGTGAGAGCCTGCCTGTGTTCAATGTCCTTTTCAAATCCAGGCACAGTGGTCTGTACGGTGCAAGAACTGGAAAATAACATTTGTGTGATCTGATGGGTATGTGCAGATCAATGGAGTTCAACTCCAAAATAGATGCAGTACAAACAATTAATGGAATTGAGAAGGAAAATATTGATATGATTATCCCATATACAGTACAAGAGTAACTTCTGTAAATGGGCAGGGGCTTTTTATCCCATTTGACCATCCTACACATTAACAATGGCTGGCCATTATATTCTTGCCAAATGTTTATGGTGGATCAGATCTGCTTTTTCTCCAAGATACCATGGAACCCAGCAAAATAACACACACTGTTTTGTTCTTTCACCCTGGCTCGCCAATAAATTCCAGTGCGCATGAAAAGGAAATTCAAGGTCAGCCTTTCAAGGATGGCTGCTCAGTCATGCTTATTTTAATTGCTCTTGATTCTCTTTGTCTCCAGGTAGATGTATTTACTGAACAGCTTTATCTACTTAGTCCTGAAGCTTTCCCTTAGTCTGGTCATGTTTACTTACTCAGCACTAACATTTTAAAGTTCTGCCATTCTTATATCCCTGGAAGGTTGAGAAATAATTTTGAAGAATCTATGCACTGTAGTATGAGCGTAAAAGAGACACCTTTGTTTGCTATTTCCAGTCTTCTCAGGCTTCACTCTTTCAGGACCGGCACTTGGAGAAGAAACACCTGGTTTTGTGACTACTTGTGGCGTTAACAACTCTGAAAAATCAGGCCATTTGTACTCAGCTATGTCACTCAAAAGATGAAAATTAGAAAGTGTTGGTGCATGACCTTTAAGTTACTTTGATGAGGGAGGCCAATACCTGTGAAATACTTTTCTGTCTTTTTTGGTTGTTTCGTTGTGGGGTTTTTCTTTTTTGTTTTTTTTGTGTTGCTTGTTTTTTTTTTTTTTTGAAGGCAATACCTTTTTCTTAAGGTATTTCAGGGATAGCATTTTCAAAGAACTCATTCTCATTACTGCCAGATATTCCAAATACACATTCCATTTGAATTTAGAAACTTTACTTCAAATGAAAAGTCTCCAAATTCCTTTGCCATACGTCTATTTAAAGACTTGCAGGTGTTCGTACCAGAAATTTTGCTGTTCTGCTGTGAGAGAAAACCCACAGGAAAACTACTGATGATATATCAACCTAAAAATCTAAAAATCTATCACATTGGGATGGAGTTCAATATAGGGTCATTTGCATTGAAAAAACTCCAATGCTGTATAGCTTATCTCAGATAAATTATTAATTATGTCGTTTTAACTGTTTAACTGAAAAATTAAGGTTGAGAGAAGAACAAGTGGCTCTGCTTAAATGGATTTAAAAACACAGAAACAATTATTTTGTCATCAAAGCAAAGAAATCATTTTCTGTAGGAAAAATATCCCACCGGCTCAAAACCATTTAATTTTGGGACCTTTTAGCAACAACAACAACAACAACAACAAAAAGAAGAGCAAGTGAAAATTCAGGGTACGATTCATGGAAGTCTTGGTGGATAAGCTGCAGGTCCATATATATACACTGACCTCCTTGTCTTGTCTTCTGAATCTAGTTCAAATTAGGAAGGCGGATTTTTTTTTCAGCCAATGTTTCAGAAAATCTAAACTGAGTCTAGTTTGGGGTAGGTTTGTCTTCCACAACTTTTCTCTCCAGTGCTAAACTGAATTCACACAGCTTGGCCTTCAAGTCACAAGTCTTTTCCTTCTAGCTGTACGTTGAAGAAATTACACTATTTGTACTAAAAAACCTGAGTTCAACAGATCAAATTCATCCCGAGGGTGACTTTGACTTCATCAAGAATGCCACAGGGAGGCATTTGGCTCAGTGTGTCTCCCACGTTTACTGATCATGGGAGCAATAGCAGTCCTCTCCATTTGAGCAGTGCTGCACAGAACAAAGAGCAGCTAACTCAACTTTGAATTTAGTTATAGCTTCATTAAAATTTTGCAAAGTTTCTGACTGAGCATGAATTTTTATAGTTGATGCTTTATGGATTCATCTGAGCTTCAGTGTGCTTTTTAATCCTAGACTCACAGTGAAATACAAAGAAATGCAAATAGCAAACAAACTTCGATATAAATGCCAACAAGACAAATGCTTGAGACTTTTTCAGCTCTAATGCTGCTAACGTTGACCTCATCCCACATAGCAGTGATTTTTAACCAGATTCTGCTTTCCTTGCTCACTGAATGGAGAGGGAAGGTTGGTTATTTAAATAAAAATGCCTAGGTTAGGAATGTAGTTTCTTATATGATTAAAAAGTAAAATATTTAGTGCAGTCGAAGTGCACTTAAGATAGGAATTAACTCTTGTCATGATGCCTGAATAGCAAGTGCCCATAGAGGCACCTCTCCTCTGTCCTCCCTCCACTGCATTTGCAGTTCACTGGAGATGTGGTCTACGGTTCATTGTGCAGTCCTGATCCCCACATATAGACAGATCACATACAGGTGTGGAAACAGACCTGCATACACACATGCCTGTACACCTGTGCTCCTTTGGGTTGCATGGGGAGCCACAAAGGCGAGTACTGTGCCCATACCAGGACTCCTCTCCACAAGATTAGGGCCTGAGATCAGGTCTATAATGAACATTGTAGAGTTGTGCCTTGCAATCAAGACAAGATGACTTCAGTTTCTGGAAACTATAGAGCATCAAGGCACCTGATGTTATGTGGATACTCGATGCTGTGCATTGAGGAAGCATGAGGGTGACAGCAGACAGCACGCTGGAGTATCAGCAGACCCCATCATGCTCTGTATATCACAGCATAAGGACTTTGCCTTGCCTCTGAGAGATTTTTATATTCTCAGACAGGCTATCTGACTCCACTGATGTGACTTCATCTATTGACTGCTTTTTAGTAAAGCAGCATAAAACCTACTTCATAAGTATGTACTACATATTTATATATGTATTTGCACATGTATATATGTGCATGTGTGTGTGTGTGTGCATGTTTTGTAACAGTTGGTGTCTCAAAACCCTCCTTTTTAAATAAAATATATAAAAAAATATTTCACATTTTTAGGAAATCTCTTTAGTACTTCTAAGGCTCTGTCTGAAGACATTTTAACTTTTTCCTGAGATTCCCTGACTGTCTAAAGAAGTTTAATAACATGCAGGAAAAAATTTTGCTACTAACACTGGCCTACATGCACAGATCTTCTAACCCACTATTCCTGGTTGAAACTAACAAGCAACCTTAACGTGGTATCAAGGACATTGTACAGAAATAAAACATACATATTGCTTGAAATCACTGTAATAGTCTGGAACCATCCTGCATCTCTAGGACGGCTCCTCATTTCAGTGTCAGCTTACTGCTCTCCAGGGATCTTGCATCCGACCTTTCCTTTTTTGCTGGGGACTGTATATGTACGCAATTCCTCTGGGAAGGAATCAATAGCAGGTTGCAGATGATGTTTGCTACAGGGGAGAGCATCCTGTGGGACTTCTTCAGTGCAGTACTTATTCTTCTGTTTTAAAGGAATAGGCATGGAGCAGGTTTCAGTTGGTTTAGTGCACATTCAATTGTGTTTGTATTCAATTGTGTTTGTATCTGCTGTGGTCTTATTCTCCAGAGGCAAAGGCAAAGCTAAATTTTAGCCAAACACTGTGCCTTATACACTCTCTTTTCTCCACCCTAAAGCCAAATCAGGGGCCTCAGGAGATCTGTATCAGTAAACTTTACATGCTGTGCATGTCCTTGGCAGGGATATGTAACTCCAGAGGAGTCTGACTTAACCAAACCAGAAATGGCCTAAATGTATGCCTTAAAGAAAATACAGAGTTAAACACAGCAGCAGAGTATTTGAGAACACTTTAATTGTTGCCTAGCAAAAGGCTGTACTACTTGAGAAAAGGTATGCAATTGGTAGTGCAGCGCCTGCATTATATTTTTCTTTCAGAAAGCCAACTCTGAAGCACCACCAGCATAAGAATCCAGCAGATATTTGGCAGGGAATACTCATTCACAATTGGAAATGGTAGTAAACAGCCAGCAGTTTCATTTCTCGCTTTGTGTGTTACGAGGACATCAGGCGTCAGGAATCGCTGTGTAGTTCAAAAGCAGAAGCATCATGACTGGAACCAAGAAGTGCCAGAGCCTCCATAGGGTCCAGTGGATGTCACTGGCCATTGATTGTGTGGAAGACGCTCAGACATTATCACAATTTCACACAGTCTAAACTTTTCAGCTGGATAACTGATGTATTTGCTAGAGATTTCAAGCAAGTTGTTGCTGCTGTTCATGTATGCAGCATAAGGGCATGTTTGAAATAGGAATGCATTTCATTTCTACTGCAGGTATGAATCCGGCAAAGCCATCATGATGACAGTAAGGTGTCAGGATGTTCTTCTGTAATTATCAAGAGTCGTACCTGGGCTTCTTTGTATTGAACAACACAAGATGCACTGACTGTGCTAACAGCATAGTGTCTCAGATGGTAGCACAATTACTGCTGAAAGCACAGACACTTGGAACCTTTTTTATATTGGGTTTTTTTTATAATTTAAGAAAAAAAGTAAGGAAGTGTCCAGTTATAACATCATCACTGAGGTTTTATGCAAAAAGATGGTAAAGGCCATACAATTTAATTCAGCAAAGCCGCCTGCTAAAATCACAGGGAATTTCAAAACTGGCTTTTCACAACAGCTTCCAGCAGTCCCACCTTTGCCACCTCTCTGCTGGGACAGTCATGCAGGCACTGTTCCTCTTCTCTGAGAGCACCACCTCCTGCTTGTGGTCCTACCTCACATCTCTCCTATGGGTTCTCTCCCAGCTCAATCCCAAAGCTGGCAAATTTCAGCCACGCATCCTAGGCACCTGATAGACATTTAGTATGCACTGGTTACCACATGTAGTAGTTCTGACTCGAATCCTGTTTACACCAACAACTACAGCATTACCAAGTTATTTTGGACTTGCAAATGCTGTATGTGTGCTTAAAATAAGTTGATGCAATTTTGAGTTTACTGCGTTTTCTTCTTTGAAGAAACTCAACCGTAGCATCACACTAGTGATGAAGTTAGAAGGGCTTGGCTGTTTTTCCGTTTCACACTGATGCAAGCTACAATATTGTAACATCATAATGCAGAGAGCCCACCCTCTGGTTTCTGTAGACTGAGCCCACTGAGGTCCTCATGTTCCTACTTCATGCCAAAAAATTGAGAGGGCGCTAGGACTCAGAGACAGCCCTGTACTCTTGCCTCAGAAAAATATGATTTCTTAGGAAGCCAAGGATAATGCATAGGTCACAGTCTTACACCAGGACACTAGTACAAATATACACTAGTGCAAATGAAAATCCTGGATTTTCTCCCAGGCAGACTGTAACAGTAGCAACCTCATAAATGTTTATTTGCATCCAAACAAAGCCACCCTTCAAAGCTGATATTCTAAACCAGTTTCCAGAACCTCTGGTTTATAGCTAATTTTCAACTCCTTCAATAATTTTTCTCCTTTAAGAAGAACACTTTGATTAAAGTACTCCTTGGCTCAGTAAAAATCTGATGGAGTGATATAATCAATGGTACGATTGTCAGAACATATCTCCAGAGTTCATGGACAACAAACAACATGATATGAATCAGTGACAAGGAACAGTATATACAGCACACAGGAACTCCAGAAACATAAAACTTTTCAAACGTATACTCAATAGCCAAAACCGCCTCACACTGACAACTACAGTACTGGAAATTCCCTCTACAGATTCAACTCAACTGTGAATTTGAAGTGCAGTGTAAATGTGGATTTTTGGCTAAAATGTTTGGCATTTATCAAGTCAGAGAAAAGACGATAGGGAGGTAATTAAGAGTGGTTTTTACCAGATATTTCTTATTTGTTATGCTGTAGCCCTACTTTCAGTGAAAATGAACAAGTTGCAGAGTAAAAAATATTTGAATAGCTGTGCCATCCATGAAGAAGAAGAGATGGTTCTGCTTCAGACAGAATTTTGAGCAGACTGCAGCATTACAGATTAGAACCAAAATTGTTCCGTTTCAATCACATCTTTGTACAACTTCAGAACATGCAACTTAAAACCCAAATAGCATAAAAGCCATCAAAAAGTATGTCTCAGGGAGATGATGGAACAGTGGAGAGACATGTCAGCCAACACTGCAACAGGCTGGACACGATGCTGATCCTCCCTTAGATTCCAAAAGTCACAGGTCTTCCTAAAGTAGAACTTCAATCTAAATTACTTAAAACCACTTGCTAGTGATGCTTTGCTAGATTTGTGTGGATGAGCAAAAATAGTTCACATTTGCTTATGCCCAGTTCAAGTGAGAAATTAACCATACGTCTTTGCACATAAAGAATTGTACAAAGATGCTCAGCAGCGCAACTGGCACAGTTGTCTCCAGCACCCTGGAGAGCAGCTACATTTTACTGGATCTTACCTTACAACTAAAAAAATGTAGGTCAGATTTTCTAGTTTTCAAAGAAATTATCAGAAAATGACTGACTGGTGTTTAATCATATTTTATTTCCTCTTCCCTTAGAGGGGCTGTCATTACAGAAATGAAAATAGCAATATAAACATTCAATAAAAACAAACATGAAAATAAAAATGAAAAACATCAGCGGAAGGAAAGCCTTGTTAATGGCAACATAAACTTTCTCTAAATAAATCCCTTTTCTGCCTGAACTTTGTGAAAACAACTGATACTAGAAAAACAGGTGGTAAAATAGATCCATTCATTTTGATCAAACCCTACAAATAGTACCAGATCTCAGTAGTACACTGTTGCATGTGTACATCTGACACACAGGCAGATCAACACTACCTTTTGTTAAATAACTATCCATAGTCAGAGATTACAGGGCTCCTCATAGCAAGAGAATGTAGTAGTCCTCTGTGTCTGTGTAATTACTTAGTCACATTCAAGAACTGTACAGAAGATAAAGTAACAATAGCAGAGGTCTAGCTTATGTTCAGAATTTCTTTATTTATAAAGTAAAAAGGCTTTTATAACACATTTAAGCAAAAGAATGCAAGGATTTTTTTTTCTCTTTTGTTTATGTAGGTGTCTTTGAAACAAATATACAAGGAATCAGTCTAGTTTATAGTAGTTTACAGTTTCCCCCAGTACCCCAGGAACAGTCAGATAAGGCACTGTGTCCAAAAGAAACATTTTTTGTAAGGAATATTGTCAGAGGGGTGGCTGCACTATAAAGACCATACAGTCAGACGGGATCAAGGCATCAACTCACCAGCAAGGGATGGGAGCAGCTGCCCCCTAGACGGTTTTCCTCCATGTGTTGTAAATTGCAAACCTAATGGAAGTGAACGCCACAATTCTCATCCCCTAGCATGTAAAGTAGGTTGTGACCAAGCTTTGAAGAGATTACTTCATTTTCTGGAGCCCACAGGACAGATTCACATACTTTGCCTGTGGGTTGTGAATGAAGCAGAGTGGGAGAGAGCCAAGAATTCCTACTCTTGCTGGCACTTACTGCAGAGCTTCAAAGATCCTGCCTGTTTTCTGCTCCAAGTTTCTGAGTTGCTGTGACTTCTTGCTTTTCTGCAGTAACACAGCTGCAGTGAGAGGCACAGAGGAAAGCCCTTACCTCCTCTGCCTGTGCTGCAAACTGCTGTGGTTATGTCATGGAAATGGGTTTCAGCCATTTCAGCTCAATGGCATTCGACTCCAAAGGAGTTTCCCACCTCCTGGGCAAATGTTCCAGCCACTGAACTGCAATATGAGAAACCGGGATTGTGTACTTCACTTATCTAAAAATAGAGCTAACTGAGGGCACTCTGAATTGCTCCTCAAAGGCAAAGCTCCTGCAAAAATAGCGCAGTGTAACTGATTTGATGTACATGACGAGGCCGTGTGCATACCTACAGGCAGCCTAATCTGAACACTGCAGTGGTGTCCAAAAGGTGTTGCAGTGCTTATCCTGAAGCATTGTAAATCCTTTCATGCATACAGGTGTCTGCCTACAGTCATACTTGACACGCTAGTCAGGGTGATGTAGCCTGGGGAGGAGTGTTAACTTGGCAGTGAGCAAGTAACACAAAGGCTAATCAAGGCAGCGCATTCCCCATTCTCGCCCCCAAGTCCCATGGCATTTAGTGTTCTATATTCAGTGCATTAGACCATGAAGTAGAACAACAAAACTCACCTCATGGTAGTTGTGAACACCACCTTCTTCGACCAATAAGACTCCATTATTGTTAACACTGATGACTGGGCTTTCAGGATTTATGCTAGTGCTACAACCTACAATATTTTGATGAAGATTTACTCACTGCTTCATACAGCTGTACTATGTATTCTGCTAATGCACTTTTCCACATGGAGCCATTAAAAAATATATATGTGTCCAACATACACAGTGGGTCAGTAAACAAGTTTCAAAAGCTTGTTTCTTCTTCTTAAGGCCAGATCAGCAAGTGACCTTCTCGCACTTCAGTTCCGTAGAGACCAGATACTGCAGCTCCTGCTTTAGATCAAACCTGAGGAAGAGGGGAGTTAGGCTTACCTGCTCTGTTAATAGAAAATACTCACTATTCATTTCTCTTGGTCAAAAAACATCTCTTGCACTTTTCCATTTTGGACTTGTCTTTCCTTGCTGCATAAAGGGTTCGTTTTCCCTCTGCAGTGGCCTGTATTGCTCGAAAAAGTGTATTTGCTACAGGGCATTAGGAAATATATTCCCAGATTGCTAAGAATTCATTTTTGTTTGCTTGGAATAAAAGCACAAGAACAAATACAGCTAGATGAAAATGAAAAGCATTGCTACAAAGTAGAAAGCATATATAGTGGTTTTCCTTAAGTAGAAAATATACCTTTAGCAGAAAGCCTGATGGGATTGCTCTGGGCAATAGCCTCAACCAGCTTCACTCCTTGGAACTTTTATCTTAATAGGGCTGCAATCCCCATATGTAATACTTAAGTAGTCAAGCTTGGATTTCAGTGTTGCTGACTTTTGGAAGAAAGGAACAAGATTTAAAATCATACACAGTATGATGCGTTTCCTTCAGAAATCATTTTTTTTACATTTTAGGAAAAATATAAAACCCCAGGAAATCTGTTGGATGTCCATTGTCTCAGATGACATTAATTGGACTGCTCTTGTCACTTGATTTGTCACAAAACTGGGAGTCCTCTTATACCTTTCCATTCCAGAATAGAGAGGATAAATAGCTGCTGCTGCTTCTGTGTGACTGGCCTGGGGGCCGCAGGGGCCTGGAGGGCAAGGGCTGGGTCTACAAACCGCAGGAAATATTCAAGTTCATGCGGCAGTTCTGATTCCAGGCAAGGGAGCCCAGGGGCTTGATTTTTAAAAAATGAATGGTACAGGGTAAGAGAAACTCTAACAAGCATGCATCTTTGGCCTAATGACATGCTACATGGAGGAGACTCCTCATCTTCACTTCCCAATTCTTCGGTAGTGCCATGTGAGCCTTCCCGCTGCAACCCTTGGTGTATAACCACGTCCATGAGCCTGGAGCCTTTTTGTCTGCTTGTAAGATGAAAAAACCCCAAAACTGAACAGAAGAGCCACTACTCAAGAAAATGTCCTTCATTCTCATACCCTTTCTTTTCTTTACTATAGACATATAATGACATACAGCTTGACAGGTATTCTTACACTAAAAGCATGGCCATTTGTGATATACAAGTACATCTGTAAAGATAAACCTTTTCTGTTAGCTATTGTTTGATTCCCATACCTTAACTTCAAACTATCTTAAAAATACAAACAAGGGCTTTAGGAAAATGCTGGAGGTAAAATCACATACCTAAAAATTGTGTAATGAGGTGGCAGGACCCTGCATTTTTTAGTCATCTCTTGTGGTTTAAGCCCAGTCACACAATCTCTCACTCACTCCCCCCCTTCCTCCCTCAGCTCCTGGAGGGATGGGGAGGAGAATCGAAAGAATGTAACTCCCACGGGTTGAGATAAGAACAGTCCAGTAACTA
>WYDI02036395.1:0-23217 GCA_009867235.2 Psittacus erithacus | reverse complement strand
GGAAGCAGAGACAGGACACCTGACCCAAACTGACCAAAGAGGTATTCCATACCACAGCACGTCATACCCAGGATGGAGCTGGGGGCAGTTACCTGGAAGCGGAGAGCACTGCTGGGGTGGGGCTGGGTATCGGTCGGTGGTGAGCAGTTGTATTCTCTTTCCTTGTTATTTCCCTTATCATTATTGTTATTCTTGGTGGTAGCAGCAGTGGTTTGTGTTATACCTTAGTTGCTGGACTATTCTTATCTCAACCTGTGGGAGTTGTATTCTTTTGATTCTCCTCCCCATCCCTCCAGGAGCTGAGGGAGGAAGGGGAGGAGTGAGTGAGCAGGCTGTGTGGCAGGGCTTAAACCACTACAATCTAGAATAAATTACTTCCCTGAGGTTATTCAGGAAACTAGCAGTGCAGGGGAAAAAGAACCTCTTTACTATTATATCTGTAAGATATTTCTATGTCCCTAATTTGGGAAACATGCTAACTTTTCCACCTTTTATTACTTTTCTAAGAGGCTAGTGAAGTGAGCTGAACTGGTGAATTTTGACTGTAAACATGGCTTAAATTTTGATGCTTCTTCACCTGACAATGAGAAACACAGAAGAAGCAATCTGAAAGGCATATGTCTCAATGTCTATCATGGTAGCAATGGTTACATGTCTGATCTTGTTTGTGCCTTCCCAGAATTTTAGTGACATTTAAAAATGTATTCATATTTAATGTGAGCTTCAATGTACACATGGGAACACAACAAAGAAGCTGTTTGTAGGTAAAGCAGCTGTTGGAACCAGAAATCGTTTTGATTTCTTGATAACACAGACTGTATGAGAGTTCAAACATGTCCCTGAAAATCTCTGCCTCAGCTTCTCCTTTCTCCCAGTCGTTTTGATATATATATTTGGATCCTGATATTCTGAGATGAAAGAAGAAGACACCATTAAGAGCCGTCCTACCCTACTGAGCGGGATTGTTAGAGCTTACTGTGATGCACGCAAAACCCACTATGATGCAAACAAAAACTGATAGGCAAAGCAACTACAACAACAAAAAAAGCTTAAATTGTGAATGCTGACTGGCAGCAGGTAGTTGTGGGTGTGTGAATATCTGAGTGATGACTGAGTGAGTAAATGAGTGAGCGAGTGAGATAAAAAAGCAGAGTAAAAAATCTGAATTTGCTGGAGTTAAAATAAGCTCCAGTAGGCATATAGGCTATGGGTGCACTTGAGTATTTAAGCTTTGTGTGATTATGGAGCAAGGAAAGGAGTGAATTTCTTTGGCACTGCAATGCTTTCTTGTTTGCCCACAGTTATCAGCAGAGTTGCATTAAGACTGCTCCTTGCAGGATAGCAATGGGGTACAAGAGAATATACATGAAGCCTAAACAGATATGGTGTCAAGTCATACTGACCCAGGATGAGCATGTAAAATTGAAATAAGGATTGGTTTGCTCTGGTTCTCAGGAAATAATCAGCTAAACACTATGATCCTGGGATTCGTGAGATATTCTGCTGGCCCATAGAAGCTATCAGAGGAGCACAGGTCTCCCAACTCCTACTACCATCAAATCTCACAAGAATGTCAGAGACAGCAATCAAAGCAAAACCTTCACATAAACTAAACCTCTGAGCATTTAATTCCTCTGAGTATCTAATTCCTGTGGAAGGAATGAATAGTGTTCCTTCTCCCAAAGCAGGCTGGTGCTATGTTACCCTATGTCATACAGCTGGCCAGAGTAATGGCCTTAAAGACAACACAAAGCTGGTGTTCTAGCAGTTTTTAACTATATCATGTACTTTTTCTTTCAAGTTCTTGCAGGGCTTAGTACGTTAAGGTATTTTACCATATTGGGTTTGTCCATGCCTGTGCAACATTAATGCACATAAACTACAAGTGTGGGTTGTCAGCACTGCCCCTAGGTAGTGGGCACTCCTCTTCATTAGATCTTTTGGAAAAAAAAAAAGGTGATCTGACAGCTTCTGCAGTTACAATCATCCTTCCTGGTCAGTGAGTTTGAATGCTGACTTAGAACTGTTTGCACATTTACTGGGACTTTCCCAAGTAGTCGTGAATGTCTGACAAATCAGACTAGACCTCTTGCAAATAACTGGAGAATACTGATGATGCTGTCACAAACAGTCAGAAACAAATCAGCTTAGCTGGAATTACCACCCAACTGAGATGCCAGTCTGCGGGTTTGCAGAGCTTCATCTTGAACTGTGAAGTGCTGTATATGTGTACAGCTGTAATAAGACATGGTGATAAATTTGTAAGGCAGTAATAAATATTTGTTTTTTTCATATGTTAGACTTTTTGCTTTAATAGAACATTTAATAAAATAAACAACATGTAACCCAACATTTGCACTGTAAATCGGATAAAAAAATATTGTAGTATAAGTGATAGTATACATGCAAAGGAAGGAAAAGATTCTTAGGCCTATAGAATAAATGAAAAGAAATTAAATAATACGGAAGGTACGCTATCATGTCATTTGCTTATTTGCTCTGCAGTTCATCAGACTGCACATCAAGAAATTCCCTGCCACTTTACATCAGCTGATTGTCTGACCCTGTCACACCATAGTTCAGATTTAATTAGTGATGGAGTTGAGAATGGCATTGTAATCTGCATTTAGTATGCTATCTTCTAAAAAGTTGTAATCATCTTGATTTGTACACCACTTCTGCTACATATTGACCTCTAAAGGAAGTATTTAGCAAATCCATAATATTTAGCAAAGTTAGTATTAACTGAATTTAACAAAAATAAGGTAATCTTGAGAGCCTGGAAAGGTGAAATTAGGGGGAGCAGATTACCCTGCCTGGAGGAGTTGCAACTGGACCACGAAGCCACAAAGCCTGAATGAGGGATGGCCTAGGTGCTTAGCAATAAGGTTGCTTTGCATCTGCAACAGGGTAGAAAAGTACCCTGATTGATCAGCTCAGCACAGCCAGCTGATCACTTGTTAGCGCTCATGGTGACATGATCCCTCAACTACAGCAGGATAAGGAATCCCAGATGATTTTAAATGCTCATTAAACCAAATCACTGCGTCCACAGACATATAGGCTCCCCAGTACTTTGTTGTTAAGATCTGTTCCCTGTGCTGCAGTTGTAATTATCTGATGGTTGTCTGGTGTGCCAAAAGCAGAAACGTAATTGCACCAACCTATGATATTCATTCTCATCCAGCCTGCAGAAGCATACTGAAGATGCTTTCTCTGCTTGTCAAAGCCTTCTAGTCTATACCTATAACAAATTACGTTAGCAATTTTCAACTTCCAGCTACAACTGTGGCTCTGAATTACTTTTATGTGATGTGGCCAACACCCTTCCAGCAGTGAGAAGCTTCGCAGTTACGAGTCTATTCTTACATTTCTAGGGATTATCCCTAGATGGCAGAGCTCTTGTGAGTAAAAGAAGTTTTGAATCACCTTTCTGAAATAAATCACCATCAGTGAGGATGAAGAGTAGCTTCTGGATTCTTGGGGGTGTGGATGTTGCTGTTACTATAAAATTTCTGGAGGCAGCACAATACTGTGCCAAGGAGAAAGATGACCCTTATTAAACATCTGTGACAGCACTGAAGGGAACACTGACTTAAACTAGTTTGGAGTTTGTGTTTTACTGGGAGGGGTAAGATAACAAAACATGCAGAAGACCAAAGAGCAGGCGCGTAAGTGCCAGGTGAGAAGCAAAGAAAAAGCAGATCAATTTAGAAGGCTTTGCTCTTTGTATTACCCTGAAAGAGGGTATAAACTATGCTACTGCTGTGTGGCACTGAAAAGGATGTAGGCTTCTGAGGGCAACAGTAGGCTTTGGAGGCAAGGGTAGGCTTCTGAGAGATGGCAGTTTCCCAGAGAGCTCATATTTTGTTCCTACTACCCCATGTCTGTTGTGTTTACATATCTGCCAAAATGGTACCACAATGCTTTCTTTCACAAAGTGGTTATCTCCCTTCTTGGTCTGTTTGCACCTGTCATGTAAACGATGGGTTTATGCATACTATATGAATAGTGATAGCTTCTTGTGGACCTTCCTAGAAGGTATTTGAAGCCTTCCTGATCTTCTAAAAAAGGTGATTTTTCAGTCAGTAGTCATAATTTCTTTTTTTTAAATTTTTGTCCCAACTTCAGGCTCAGTGGTTTCACATGAATCCATGTGAAATCATGAATCTTGAATACAACATGAATCTCTAATACAACATAAAACACATGGATTAACCTCCATGTTGGTGAAAATCAAAGCATTTCTGCCTCTGTTTTCCTTGGGAATGACATAATCTTCTAGATGTTTGTCTTCTTCACCATGTACAAAGGTAAAACAGACTATTCTTAAGCTGAGCATTTTTTTTAGAAAAAAAAGAAGTAAATCCTACTATCCTACTCAGCAGCCTGGTAAGACAGCTGCACAGGTCCCACTCATCATGCTTGCAGAGTTGTTTCCCCTTTGTCCTGTTTCAAAGGACACTGAAGCAAAGGAGAAACTTCCAGAGAGTCCAGTTTGTTGTAGCCCAACAACAGTTGTGGTACTGGTGTCCTGGACTCAGTGACATACCTATGCAAATTTATAGCTAAATATTCATGCACATCTAAGGTCAGGAAAGTCAAACACTACAGAGTATTTTATTAAATCAGAGAAGAAAGAGAAACAATAAAAATAAAATAATATTTGCAAGAGGATTTTATTAATGTTGTAAATTGCATTCACACAAGCACTCAAGAGCTTTCTAAGCAAAATGGAAAACATTCTTTTCTCTTTTACTGACAGATAACTTTTAATTTTTTATGACTGGGCACTGAGATCAATATCAGCAAGCTTTATCTCCCTTGCTTTGCATGTGGAAAAATACAAAGCCAGGAGATAAACTGCTCCTCTGAAATTGCATTTGTGTTGGCAGTTTATTTTATGTTTGTGTAATTTTATTAAAAACACTTATATGCATTCAACAAGATTCCACACAAAAAATCTGTAAAATGAGCTATTTAAGCTGCAGTGGTTTTCTGTATAAACATATTTATCAGGGCTAAATTGCCAGTCAGCATCAATGTGGTAGAGAAATAGTAACAAAAAAAAGCACATAGATCCCCTTTCACTTGGCATTTTCCTGTATTTTAATCAAATTATACTTTTTAAACTGGTATAATTGTCCAGTCAAAAGCTCCACAGTCTTCATGAAATCCTTGCAGTGCCATTGTCAAGATTAGGAATAAGCAGCCTTCCTTCTACATCAGCCCATCCACATAGCTGAAGTACAGAGCAACCACTGAAGATACCTTCAGGCACATAAGACTCAGAGTTCAAAGGAGAAATACAATTATTCTAGAGATTTCACACCCCCCTTTTAATTGCCAGTGTTCAAGACTAGAAAAAATCACCCTCTTTTTTCACTGCAGCACAATTCCAGCTCCTGCAAAGAGTCAGTTCTGATACGTAAAAATGCTAGCAGTCGTTTCTGTCATGCACTGTGTGTAGACTTGAACAAGTCACATAATGATAGGACAAGAAGCAATGGACACAAGTTGAGACATGAGAATTGCGGATAAGATTGTGAGCATAGCAAAACAAATAGGCGCCTAAAGGCACTGTGGAGTCTCCATCCTTACAGATATTCAAAGCTGAACTAAACAAGGCCTTGAATCATCTGATCTGAGCAGCCATGCCACCGGCCAGCACATTGCAGTGGGTGACCCCCAAAGGTTCCTTCCAACTTAACTTAATCTCTGATTCTATGAATCTACCTGGAGGAAGGAGAAAGACAGAAATGTTCCAACTTTATGCGTGAAATAAGTAATTAGGGAATCTGTACTCTCTTGTAGCAAAAAATAAATTCTCTCTTAATGTTGAAACACCTTACTGAGCTTGTATTTTATTTCATTCTATTTAATTTTTTAGGCTGCTCACTAGTTGGCTATTCCCAACCCAACTTTGTCTCTTTTTAGTTATCTTGTTCCATCTTATTACCTTTTAGGCTTCCCTACAGATGGTGGTACACCCTCTTTTCCTGATGAGTCTGCTTTGGTGCCTGCATTCATGTGTTTTGAAACAGTGTAATCATTCATGAAGCTCAAGTCAGCAGATTTTAAATCTCCCTCTGAAGAATGCTGCATAGAGTTGACAGATATAAGCTAATGACTCTTCTTTCTGTGAACATGTCTGCGTATAAATATTTTTCCCTAGTACTAACAAGACCTTAAAAAACTAATGAAAGCAGCCTGGTTCCCAGTTCTTTCTTTTTGAGTCTGTAATCCTCCAGAGCACTCTCTGACAGCACCAAACCGTTCTGAAAAGGCAGTTTCTTTCAGATCACTTTTTTCTGGGACAGCTCTTGCTTTTCTGTCAGGGTTTAAAATAATCATATGAAGGGTAATGGTAATGATATTCCTTTTTTTCTCCAGCTTCATCTCCTGGAAATGTTTTGGGGTTTGGTTTATTCCAGAATGCTAACATGTGTTAGACCCCCGCCTCTGATGTTATTTCTTTAACAAAACATTTTCCAGATCCTTGACAAATATTTTATCCTCTTGCATTGTGATCTGAGTTTAAAGAAGCTAAACATGTTGGAGGAGTTCCACCACAGATGCTGAGACAGGGGAATGAAAAGAGGGAAACAAATGCAATAAAACTACTAGCAATGTTCAGAAGCTGCAGTTTCTGGTTCTCACAGACCAGAGAATCATGGAATCATGGAATTATAGAATGGTTTGGGATGGAAAGGGCCTTAAGATCATCTAGTTCCAAAACCCCTGCCATGGGCAGGTGTGCTTCACCCTAGGCCATGTTGTCTAACATGTCTATCCAACCTCGCCTTGAACAGTGCCATGGATGGAGGATTCACCACTTCTTTGGGCAACCTGTTCCAGTGCCTCACTACCCTCACAGTAAAGAACTTCTTCCTTATATCTAACCTGAACTTCCTCTGTTTAAGTTTAAACTCATTACCTCTTGTCCTGTTGCAACAAACCCTGATGAAGACTCGTCCTTTGGCATTCTTGTAGGCCCCCTTCAGACACTGGAAGGCTGCTATGAGGTCTTCACTCAGCCTTCTGTTCCCCAGGCTGAACAGCCCCGACTTTCTCAGCCTGTCTTCATATGGGACATGCTCCAGTCCCCTGATCATCCTCGTGGCCCTCCTCTGGACATGTTCCAACAATTCCATGTACTTCTTATGTTGAGGACACCAGAACTGCACACAATACTCCAAGTGTGGTCTCACAAGAGCAGAGTAGAGGGGCAGGATCACCTCCTTTGACCTGCTGGTCATGCTCCTTTTGATTCAGCCCAGCACATGGCTGGTTTCTGGTCTGCAAGTGCACTCGGAAGCCAGCTCATGTTCAGTTCCTCATCAAACAGCACCCCCAAGTCCCTCTCCTCAGGGCTGCTCTGAATCTCTTCTCTGCCCAACCTGTAGCTGTGCCTGGGATTGCCCCACCTCAGCTATACAACCTTGCATTTCACCAGGTTGGCACTGTGTCACTGCTCAAGCGTGTCAAGGTTCCTCTGGATCCCATCGTTTCCCCCACAGTGCGTAGATCAAAATCTCTATAGGATTGGGCTTGGAAGTACACACTGCAAAACTTCCAAAGGTATTGGTTTGCTTCCCTCAGGCTTATTGTGAATGTCCATGGGCTGCACGTTGATATCTGCTCCACTGTTTGATGAAAGAAAGAATCAGAAAAAGGTAAAAGTCATAGGCTGAGATAAGAAGAGTTTAATAATTGAAATAAAGTAAATAATAATAATTAATAATAATAATAATAATAATAATAAAGAGAGAAATAAAAGTTAATCACAATACAATTGCTCACCACCCACTGACTGATACTCAGCCCAGCCCCAGGTAGCCATCAGCCTCTTCTGATTAGGTCCCCCCTAGTTTATATACTGGGCATAACATTCTGTGGTATAGAATCACAGAATTATAGAATCAACTAGCTTGGAAATGATCTTTAAGATCAAGTCCAACCATTATCCCAGGAATGTCATCACCAAAAAATGAGGTAGTGTCTACATACTTCTCACACTTTTAAATCTTAGATTACTTCACTCAAGTGCAGAGGACATTGAATTTCCACCAAGTCTAAACCTACATATGATTCAGGACTGAAATCTATTTTTGTCCACATCATGGGTGTATATGTTCGTATGTGTGTCTGTGTGTATGTATTTTTCACTGCCTGGGGGTTGACACATTACTGTATCTGGCTTTGGTTTAATATTTTTTATATCAGATTAGATCTCTGTTATAAATGAAATTACAGCAGTAGAGAAGATGGCACCAAAGACAATGAAAACATTAAAAATGACCAGAGTTCCAGCAGTGCCTCTGTACTATATATAGTGGGAGTTTCCTAAGTGAGCTTTGAACCTAGCTATACTTTAATGGCACCTAGTTGTGGACACATGAAAGATTAACGTGACATTTATTTTTTTAGCTTTATTTTTTTCTTTTTAAGAAAATGTCAGAAAATACCACTTTTTCTTTCAGCTCATGGATAAAAACTAAACTGTTTTTTTTTCTTCAGATTTGTAGAAGTTCTGACTGCAATGAATTTTTAACAGATTAATTTACTTTCCACTGAAACCCAAACTGCTGTGTTAAATTGCCTTGGGAACCCAAATTACTGCTTCAAGATCTAGCATGATTATGTCTAAACCCTGCTTCAATACACAGGTCCTCGTTCTTCAAAATTTGTGAAAACTTTAGCTCAATAAAATAAAAGTTCGTTGTCAGTATTTGTAGTGGCTGCTGCTTAGAATGTTTAGACTAACCCACACAGCCTTTCCTGCTCTGAAAGACTGTTACAAGAGATGGAGCCTGATATCATGGACTAGATGGACTCAGCAGCTTTACAACGATTGGCCCATGCACTAAAGAATGATCTTTGTGTGTGTGTGTGGATGCACATGTATGTATATATATGAGATAAGAGCAATGGTATATTGAAAATGTGGGATCTGAGCATAACATGAATGGTATAGAATAAGGGGTGGATACTGTGCTGGGTTCAGCAGTAGCAGTCATTTTTATCCTTCTTAGTAGCTGGTGCAGTGCTGTGTTTTTGATTTTCGGCCTGGGAACAGCACTGATAGCACCGATGGTTTTAGTTGCTGCTCAGTAATGTTTACTCTGACCAAGGACTTTCTGAGTCTCATGCTCTGCCAGGGAGGAAGGGAAGCCGGGAGGAAGCAGAGACAGGACACCTGACCCAAACTGACCAAAGAGGTATTCCATACCACAGCACATCATGTCCAGTACATAAACTGGGAGTTACCCGAAAGGGCTAGATCACTGAGGGGGTCGGGCTGGGTATTGGTCAGTGGTGAGCAGTTGTATTCTTTTCCCTGGTTATTTTCCTTATCATTATTTTTATTGGTGGTAGCAGCAGTGATTTGTGTTATACCTTAGTTACTGGGCTGTTCTTATCTCAATCTGTGGGAGTTGTATTCTTTCAATTCCCCTCCCCATCCCTCCAGAAGCTGAGGGAAGAAAGGGGCAGTGAGTGAGAGACTGCATGGCTGATTTATGGCTAGGCTTAAACCATGACAGCAAACTTTCTTCTTTTTTGGCTCAATTTATTTCTTTCTCTGCATTATGCAGAACAGACATCTTTTGACTACCTTATTTCATATATTTGTGTTTTGAAGAGCCTGCCAGGGTTTGTTTCATCCCCACATATGGGCATTATGAGAGGATGTTTTCCACTTTTCCTTCCAATTCCTTCCCTCTTTCCTTCTGCCATCCTGTCTGCTTATTCTGTCTGCTCATCTCAGCCATTCATCTCTGATTTGTGTGTGTGTGTTATCTGAAGGCAAGTGTGTTTTAAATACTGGCACACTTTGGAAGGGCTGTCAGACCCTTCCATGTGGAAAAGGGTAGCATTTTTCTACAAGTTTATAATTAATCCTGTAGAAAGGGAAAGCAGAACACACAGTTTATATATTGGAAACTAATTAGTATTTAATTCTTAGCTGAGAATGTCAGAAGAAATGTTTTACTTTAGCTATTTTGACTTTGAACTTCACAAATCTCAAAATCACAAAAGGTTATTCCCTGCATTGAGGAATAGTTTCAAATTTATTTTTCTGCTTTCCTGGTATATTTTGGTCACTATAATGTCAATTAAGATAGATAAAAAGAAAAAAAATGCATAAGCAGCTAGTTATTGCAAAATACAGATTTCCATGTTAGAACTGCCTTGTGAGCATATGCTAAGTAACACCCTTGCAAATAACCTCCCTCATTCTAACATATAAATTGAAAGTCCCTACTAGAAATAAAAATAATGATTAAAAAAAAAATACGCCCCCAAAAAAAACGCTAATGAAAATTATTAGAGGGGAAAAATTAGAGCTTTTATCCTATATTTCCTTATGAAGAATATGTCACTGTTTGTTAGACTGAAGTGAAAGGTCTTAAAAACAAGACCTACTTAAAATCAAGTATTGAAAGTGAGAAGACTATTACAATTAGCTTAATATTTTTGTCAAGATTTCTGAAAAGCCTCCAGTTATTTGTCTGTTCCTGCTAATATAGGCCATATTGCTTCTTGGAAAGCCTGGTTTGTTTTCACATGGATGCTTGTATTTAGCTCCCTATCTTTTCTTTCACAAGTCAAAGATTTTTTAGCTATGACCTTCTTGAGCTCAAGGAAAGTGTGAACTGCTTAGTTTACAATGCAAACCTTTTTATTGTAGATGAACCCAGATTTCCATTATAGCTCTGTTACTAACTTCTGACAAGTATTTTCCTGTATCTTTAGATGTTTTGTCTTATTTTGTTATGATTTCCCATGGTTTAAAATGTGGTAGCGTTTCTTAGGATAACTGGCATTTATGTACTTTTGCTTTTGCACCTTGCTGCATGTATGCATTGTGAAAGTTTCTGCTTAAGATGGACTATAAACAAGTGAATTAGTTTAATTTCTTTGCTGGATTATTAAAATCCTCAGTGTATTTCTTTAGCAATGAATACAAGAGATTCAAGAAATTCTCATATTACAAATCAAGTAACATTGGTACAAGAGATCCCAATCTTACTTGATTTTTCCAAGTCCTTCTATATTGGAAATCCTAGTATCTTAGAATCAGGGCCTTTAATAAGTTAAGTATTACTTCAGGATTAAAAAATTGGCTGGCTTCATCCAGAAACTCATTAGTCATCCTAAAGGAAGCACTTTGTATTTACTGAAAAATCATATTATTTCTAGGTATCCAAAGTTCAAAAGCCAGTTTTTGCTTAGAAGAACACTGAGCTTTAAATAGTTTTTTAAATAGGTGCCTGTGAAGCAATCTCTGATGGCTTTGAATGGAAAAATAAGTCAGAATGATCAAACAGATTACTAAAAATGTGATTGAAAAACTTCACAAGCAATTCTTGCTTGCACTCATGTGAATGGCAACAAAAAACCAGATATACATGTGTGCATGTATTCACATGTGCACTTTTCTTCCAAAAGTAGATATTGACATGCTTTTGAATTAAAGGCTTGTTATATGTGTATGTGTGCATGTGTGCATCACAGCCCTTGACCTCAGAGATGGATAAACCTGTGTTCTTCTGTGAAGGAATGAAGCTCAAAAAAGCTGGGGTTTGAAATCCAGTGAGCAAGAAATCATCTTGAAGACTTTTCTGAGATTTCCCACAGGACTTCTGGAAACTCCTGGATTATTATAAAGGAAGAATCTTGCCCTTTCTGTTTCGCGTGGGATTCCAACTCAGCCCCACAACAGCTGTGAGTCTACATTTGGTTTCAAAGCATCTCTCCAAGCATGCAAGTTTTGCCATCACCGTTTCAACTGAAGAGTGATAGGTAAATGCATTTGATTGAGGTCAGATTGTTTCAAATAAATAAAATCTGAAACTCTGCACTCATGAAACCACTCAGCTTCTGAGGAATATTGTAAAACCAGATTTTATTGAATAGCTGAGTCCCTTGTTTTCAAGTTTATAGAGGCTTGTGCAATCTGTAATTGTGCAATCACATGGGGCTCCCTCATCTTCAGTCTGATGAAGACTTTTTCATCTTCATGAGGCATCGCTGTGCATCACCCACAGTCACATAGTCAGGAAAAAAACCTAGATTAGCTATTTTGTTTCCAATTTTATTTTTGTATAAAATCCCCTCAACAGTCAGAGAACCTTTCATTTCACTACCTGTAGTTAGATTTACAGCTACAATGCAATAAAGCAGTGGAAATCTCTTATAAGTTGAGGGAATGAAAATCAGCCAGCATTAGCCTTGTTTAAAAAATTACTGACTTAAGCTGAAACTTTATTTTAATAAAAATAGACAAATATCTAATATCACGTCCCCTTATTTTGCTATTGGTATGCTAGTGTCCACTGTCTATGCAATTTTCTCATGGCCATTCATAATAAATGCTCATGAAAACACCATATTTGAGAAATTACTTCTATGGAGACGCAGACATTTTATATATTTCTTTTTAATGGGGTTTTGCTTCCAAGCATGTTTTAAAAAAAATCACAAATCACAGAAATGAAGGTTCAGGCAGCTAAGGCGTTCAGGTAGATGGATCACCTAAGGGATGACAGGTATGCTAAAACATCTGCGCTAGTAGATGGAGGCAAATGAGTCATCCCCTCAATGAACAAACTGTGTCTTTGATGAGTTCTCCTTTCTCCTAACAATAGCTCACTGATGAGCAGCTCTGTTACACTGACTTCAGTTTAGGTCCCTATTTGAATGAACCTTGAATGAGTTAGATAAATGAAGACAAAAAATCCAGGAGCTTCTAGGATTTCCCCCATTTCCAGATCATAATTTAGGTACATTATGAAATCTTTATTCCACTGAAAAAATTAACAGCTCACCAGTTTCAGAATACCATCTTCTTGAAAAAACAGCTACCTTGGTACTACTGTCTGTGGTGTGGTTTAATGTTTGGTTATAGTTTTTTAATAACTTGGGCATCAAAAAACTGGACTTTAAGATTGAGACTATTGTTTCCATGGCAGAGAACTGACCATTGTGTGAGGTCGAAGAAAACACTATATTTGTTTCCTTTTTTTAATAATTTGCAGGACACGTGTTATTTAGAATTTATCTACAGTCACATTTACTAACAGTAAATAATATGCCCTGCTGCCTCAGTTCTGTCTGAGATTCTCTAGTCTTCCATTTACCAAATAAAGGCTTAAGTCTCTCCTTCATCACCTCATGTTTCTAAAAGATTGTCTGTGAAAAATCACAGAGTTCAATTGCACTCCCAGACACATAAATTAATTCAGAAAAGCTCTCAGACACAGATTTATATGCTTTCCTAGGCAGGGATACTTTTCCTGTGATACCAGGGCACTGGAGGGGCCAGGGCTGCTGGGGACTGGAAAAGCTGGGGGTTCAACATTTGGTTGCAGGACAGGACCTGGTAGACAGGATTATACCACTAGCCCAGGAGAGAGCAGCGCAGCTGGGGCAGCCCCAGCCCTGGGCAGCTGGCATCTTTGCGGGAACAAGGACAGACTGAGCCCAAGCTGAGATGTCAGCCTATGGGTATCAAGATGGGGTGCTGCGAGGAGTCCCAAGGTCAGATACAACCCTGGGATGGCTGGGCAGAGTCGAGGGGTGATGGCTGTGGTCAGAGACTTGAAATAAAGGAAACACTAATAAAATGAGCGGCAAATAGAAGGGAAAAAAAAAAAAAAAAAAGAAAAAGAAAGAAAGAAAGAATTGCCCAGGAAATTGAAAGGGATCTATGACACTCCAAAGATGAAAACCTGAAAGTCAGCGTGAAACTTGAACTTGGAAACTGCATTTTCAGCCTGAGCTGAGCTTGTGCTTTGACTATGGGCATGGCTTTCGTCTCGGCTTTGAAGGGTCACATAGGAGCCTAGCTCTGCTGTGATGCAGGAACAGGTCAGACAGGTCAAGCGTGGAGGGTGTTTTTCAGAGACACTGCTTTGCCAGGCCTGAGGCTTTTGAGTCCACCACACATGCAGCTGTTGCAAGGTCCTGTAGCTGGGTAAGGGCAACACCCGGTATCAATAGAAGCTGGAGGATGAAGGGATTGAGAGTACTGCAGAGGAGAAGGACTTGGGGGTACTGGTGGATGAAAAATTGGATATAAGCCATCAATGTGTGCTTGCAGACCAGGCCAATTGTATCTTGGGCTGCATCCAAAGGAGCATTTCTAGCAAGTCAAGGGAGGTGATTTTGCCCCTCTACACTGATCTGGTGAAACCTGAACTGCAGTACTGCATCCAGCTCTGGAGTCCTCACTACAGGAAAGACATGGACCAGTTGGAGAGAGTCTAGACAGCCACAAAAATGATCAGTTAGATGGAGCACTTCTCATAAAAGGAAAGGCTGAGAGAACTATGATATCTGGCCTGGAGAAGAGAAAGCTCTAGGCACAACTTATTGCAGCCTTTCAGTGCTTAAAAGGGGCCTATAAGAAAGATGGAGAGAGACTTTTTAGCAGGATCTCTTGCAGGAGGACAAGGGATATTGGTTTTAAACTAAAAGAGGGGAGATTCAGGCTGGACATAAGGAAGAAATTTTTTATGAGGATAGTAAAACACTGTCACAGGTTCCCCAGAGGGGTGGTGGATGCGCCATCCCCTGGGGGTATTCAATGCCAGGCTGGATGTGGTTCTGGGCAAACTGTTCTAGTGTAAGACGTTCTTGTGCATTGCAGGAGGGCTGGAGTAGACAGTCCTTTTCAAACCATTCTATGATTCTATGGCAGATTAGGGAGCAAAAATAAGGACTGTGGCTGCGCTCTGTAGATGCTGAACTCTCTTTCCCCACTCAGCCCCTGTGAGAGAGCCCTCTGCGCCTGCTCGCTGAGGCTCAGTTGCATAAGAAATCTGCCTCAGAAGCAGGGTATCCTGGAGACAGCTCTCACCAGTGCCTACTTCAGGACTTTCACTGGGAAACATGGAGCTGTTAGCTGTTAGCACACCCCCTTTCCTATGACCATATTACCTGAATGATGACTCTGGTCCAGAGGTCACATACCAGGATGTGCATTTATCCAGCCTGCTGCCCTCTTTTTCTTCTGCTTCCCATGTTACTGAAGGAAACTTCATCCCCAGAGCTCTCTGCACTGTCTGCACAAAACTATGAACACACACTGAAAATTTCACTAATATCTTTAATGAAATTGCCTCAGATTCTGTCCCCAGACACCTCTTGAAGCACTGCCTTGGCATCAGAACTCTCCTGGAATATCTGGGAAATCCCTACAGGCATACAGGGCAGCAGATCCCTGCGCAGCTTGCAGCTTACAGAGCTTGGGTACCCATGCATGGGGGCAGGAGGGGTTTCTGGCTCTCTTGCTGTAGAAGGAAATATTGGGGACTTGGAAAAACACAGCATGACTGGCTGGCTTGTACACTAGTCTCCCAAATCTCCCCAGAGATGTGACAGATCTGCACTCTAGAGTTCTTCCAAACTCATCATCTCCAAAAAGCCCATGTTTAACAGAAGTACAGAAGGATGTTGCCAAAGGGATGGGTTCTGTAAGATGTGTCAGGGCTCTGGGCAGTGCCCATTGCCTGCAGGAACTGCAGGCCAGAGCACGTTTCATTCCCAGTTTTCACATTCTTTTCCCAAATCATCACCTGGGATCGTTCTAATGTAAAAGCTCATTGTCTGGGTGCAGTTCATGCCCCATGGAACAAAAAGCTGTGACAGAAGTGTCCATCACCACCTGGAGGTACCTCCCCTTTGAAACTGCAGGGAACACAGGTTGGTGATTTCTAAGTAACATGCATTTTTGAGAACTGAAGTCATGTTGGTGTCATTAGCAGCAGGGTGAAGTGGGTAGCATAAAACTGTCTAGTTTCTCTCACTATCCGGTGGGGCTTTCTCTGCAGTGGTTCTGTGTCCTGCAGGGGTGTGCAGGCATAGACCTTCCTTGCAGACTGCACTGGGGCCTGGGAGGATTTTGGCCGATGTTTCTGTACCTGGATTTCTGGTTTCTTTGGCAGGGAAATGGAAAGCCACTCATGCAGAAACAGCTGTCACTCAGTGCACAGCCTGAGACCTAAGGAAGCCATAGGTTGAGAGGAATGAATTGGTCCAAACCCATAAGCAAGAGCTTCAGCATTGCTCTAAACCATGCATGAGCCCTACCATCTTACAGCATGCAGGACTTGCCAGGTGCCTACCCAGATAATTAACATCCCTAGCAGTATGGACTGTGATGGATGCTGTGCTCCAAGGCTTTGTGACCAAGGACAAAGGTAGTGACCAGGGGGAAGATAGTCATGATACAGCCCTGAAGCCCCTACAGGGAGGGAAAGTCTCCTTTCCTATTCTTTCCAAAGGGCAGTTCCCATGTTTGTACCTTCCTCTTTGCTTCCACTTGCTCTCTGCTGAAAAGCTGCAGTGATGAGGCTTAGTGCTGGGCCACAAATAAGCTCTTCCTGTTTTGGGTTTTAGACCTGCTACTGTAATGAAATCAGGAGCTAGTCTTTCTAAGTATTGCTAAAAATGCTTTCTCCTCTACAGCTATGCTATGTATATGCATATCTATCTCAAGTTCACACAATATCAGGCAAGTGCCAGTGCAACTTCCCTGCACACCATCTTTAATGGGCCATGAAAATCAAAAGTGACCTGCCTGTTTTGGATTCTTCTCTGACAGGATCTGGAATCTTCAGTAGCCAGGATTTCTGTGTTAATGAAATGTTGTATGCTCATTTTTTTACAAAAAGGTTTAGAGTATAAATTTCCTTATAGCCTTCATGAATACAGTGATTCAACACCTTTTAACCAAGTTATCCAGGAAAAATAAAAACTTTGCAGTCAACCAATTCTGCCTTGGCTAATTAAAAAAAGTAAAATATGCAAGTCAGCATTTGGTGGGCAATCTATACAGCCATTCTCTTTCTTAAGTCTTGTGTAAATATATGACCAAATAACCTTTTAGTAATGAGTAACGCTTCAAACTGATATATCATGTTCCACTAAAGAGCTGGAAACATATGCAATTCTCACGAGTCACCTCTCAGTTTCCTTTGATTGATATATTTTCACAAATTATAAAATAAGACAGAAAGCAGCTGATTTGTCCAAAGTTATGCTGGGAGTCACACCAAGCCCCGAGGGAAAGAAAAAGAATCCCCTTTTTCATTTGGCAAGTCTGCAAAGCAGTCATCTTGTGACTGCTAAAACTAGGCTCTTTTCTGCTATCTTAGCATTTACTGATCTAGTGGCACACTGCTTTATTGGGATTGCAGATAAAGCAGATGGTTAGCCTTGGAGAGAGATAATGTTGGTTTAGAACAATCTGAATGCTTCAGCATTCACATATTTCTATCCCATTCTGTATGAGAAAAAAAATAAAAAAACAAATATAGAAGGCTGATGAATGGAAAATAATAGAGACTTGTCCAGTCCTCTTACTATTCATGGGTACTATGAATAAAATACATTTAATATTTGGAAATCTTGAGAGTTATATGTGTATTTTAAGGGCTTCTTGTGTTAAAAGACAGGACTGGAGAATGTCTTTATTACTTCAGAGCACGGCAAGGATTCATTTAAGAGGTGCTGCAAAAGAGCCAGCTCAGTTACTTGACAAATGTCTGATGACATTGGGTAGAAAAGGGAAATTCTGTAAGGTTTGTTCTCTTGATCATGTGGCAAACCACACAAGGTCCCTGGAGAAAGACTCTTTCCTGTTGATGGGGCATGGTAGTCAGCTGGATAATGCAGCAGGCAGACACTGGGTTGATGTGAGGTGTGTTAAATTCAGCAGGGTCTTTTTAGGCTAATCAGACTATTTCTTGCCTTCTACTGCTGTAAATGATTGTATTTATTCTGGCAAGCAATAATACAGGTCTGTTTTATTCTTAGGAACTCTACCTCTTCCTTTCTTTCCAATCAGTATTGCCTATGATGATTTTCCTGGTACTGCGCCCCAGCAAAATCTACATGAAGCAGTTCCTCAACTGCCTGCAGGTGGGCCACCTTTTCTTCTTCCATGATTTCTAGAAGAGCTCCAGGGTTTCTGCAGTCAACATCACGAGCATAAGGATGAGTTATATGTCAAAGTCCAGCACCTGAAACTGGAAGTCAGGGAAGCAAAGGTAATCTTGATCACAGCCTCTCTTCACAGCTTAGCAAGGAGAAAGGAGGACTAAAAAAAAGGACTTGCACTAAAGGCAGTGCTGTAAAGTGAAGCTACTGGCCCATGTCAGCTTCATCAGCAGTTACAGTGGGAACTATTCTTGACTGAGATTAGCATATTTAGCCCAATGAGCATGGCAAGATTACAAGAATTCATTCTACTGATTGAAGAGTTCTGGTTGATGTGGTGAAGCACAGAAAGCAACTGCTTGAGGAGCTTAAGATTGCTCTAGGCAACTGTCAGCCACCCTAGAGGAACACAAATGTAGTATGACACCACTGCATGAATTCAGCGGCTGCTGCTTCTTTGTAGAAGTTCATTTCCATTAAATTCACAGAAATGATGCTACTCCTAAAAAAAGAAAAGTGTGTACTTTTCTCAGTGACTTAGCAGAACTACCATTCAAAAATCCCTAAAGGCAGCTCAGCATGAGGTTAATTTTAAGATTTGGACCAATAGGTCAGCGCTGCAGAATCCCATGTCATTGTGTAGATCAACAGCATTAATAAGTCCTGTAATGTTTCACTGGAGGATTTCATAAGGCATATGAAACCCTGTGGTGTTGTGTAGCTTCTAAGGTATTCTAAGTCAGCTTTTAAGTCTCCTGCTTTTCAATTACAAAGCATGGTATTGTTTCTCATTTCCATGACTGATCTAAACCAGAATGACTACCTTCACTAAGATACTGCAACCTATCTCTCTTTCTTATGAAAGCAATATTGTGAAGCAACTTTAAAGGCCTTAAAGAAGTGTTCTGACCAGAGAAATGCTTTCCTATGTCACTTTCCTTTCAAATCCAACCACACAGCAGAAAAAGCTAAGTAATAGAAATTACAGGCTTTTAAATGAGGCTGCCAAATAGCAGGAAAACCCCAGTGTTCTATTAATCACTTCATAATAGTGGGACTGTTTGCAAAGCTTACTCCTTCAGTTCTTCTAATTTGCTCTGCTTGCTTGGCTTCTCCAAAGCTAGCACCCCTTTCCCATAGACGTCGGCTAACAGAATTTCTGAGGGGATGTTTTAGAGGAAGTCCTGCAATATCAAGAGCTTCAGATAAGGCTTTGAGCCCTGCTGCTGAATCCAGAGGGAGCATCCCTATGACTCTGGCTCAAGAAGGCAGGCTGGATTCAGCTACATGCTCTCACAGGTACCCACACTCGCAGGTATCCGTCAACACTGTCAGAACAGGGGGCGGTATGACAGGTACACCAGTATTAGTCTCCTAACAGGACCGAGCCCTTCTCTGCCTTCTGCTGTCCTTCTCACTGTTTTCTCAATGTCTAAATTCTGTTTCAATGAAGAGGAAGAAAATAAATTAATTTTTCCATAGGCACACAGCAAATGAGGTGCCAGTACAAGAGGAACACAAAAGAAGACAGAAAATGAAAATGCCAATCTTTTCTACATCTGAAACAGGCAGCTTGCCTTCTTTGTACTTTTACCTTGGAGCCCCAGGTAGGTCAAATCCAATTCCTGAAGTAAGCCTGCAGATTAACAAGTAGCTGCCACAGCTGGAAGTCAGAAGAAATCATTGTTAAGGTCTTTGCCAGCTAGTATATAGGTTGGCTTTGGAAGGCACCATTCCCTCCATTGTGGAGGTTCACATTCAGCTCCTTGCACACTTTCTCACTGACAGCTAGTTTGAAGACACCCACAGATGATAGTCTTTCTGCATAAAATATAGCAAGGAGGTCCTGCAGGGTATGAAGGTAGACATGGAAGAAAAGGTACATTGGTGAAGAAAGGCCTTGTCATAAGCAAGCCTTACTTCGGAGACAGAGCAAATTTGAATGGCAAGGCAAACAGAGCTCTCATTGAGTAGGGATGTAGCTGCTGCTCTAAGTAGGTTACACTGGGAGGAATTTACTTTTGCCCTGCACTCCTTTTGGACTGGTAAAGTCCTCCCACTTCCACGAAGTCAGCCTTTCTCCTTTCCAGAGGTAAATGAGGTATGGGTGAAACCTTCATATTTAAATCTCAAATTCTGCCAATGCCCAAAAGCTCGCCTGAACATCCAGCAATTGCTTAAACTACAGATGTAATTCTCTGGCAGGGCTTACCAGTGAAGCATATACAGCAAGAGCTCTTTTATAGCCTGGGAGTTGCAAGAAGAGGAGAAATTGCATTAGATCCTACTCTTCCTTATTGTTTGGCAGGCATAAGAACTGCATAAAGTTCTGTTCCATGAGGAAGGTCTCAGAGGCATGACAAAGAATCATGGGGAAGATGAAATATGTTGTCAAAGATCTGGTTCCCTTTTTCCTTGCAAAGGAGCTAGTTTTTGCTTTTATTCCCCCATTTAGAAAAAACAGAAGACCTTGTAGCTGCTATGCAGAGGAAAGATCTGCAGGGAATTATTCCAGTTATCATCACCATAATGAACTGGCATGTGTGAAGGAGGATGCAATGTGGAATGTCTACAAGTGATATAATCTTTTTTGCAAATAACTCCTATTTTTACTGGGAAGACTGATCCCTTCCTTACCAGCTAGAGACACTAGAGACACTGTAAGCTCAGACTTTCTACGCAGTTATTAGGGCAGGATAATGGGTGGGAACTTAATAGGGTTTTGTGCTACCAGCTTTCCATTGCTCTTGGCACTTCTTTACAAGAACCTGCTATTACCACCCAGGGTGCTGTAGACTGCAAGGGGCAACTGAAACAGGGTGGAACAAAAATGACGTTCCTGCCCTCATGTGTCAGATGAAGAGCTTAGAAGCACAAAATGACCAAGTGTCTATTGGTACAAAGCCTTAGGGAAGCCAGGATTCTTCATAGTGATCTCTTCAGATAACCATAGTATCATAGAATGGTTTGGGTTGGAAGGGACTTTAAAGATCCTAGGGGATCCTGAAAGCCAGGCAGGGCTGGGATGCTGCAAGGCTGGTGACCTGGTACTGCTGCAGCCTTCAATGCCCAGACAGCCAGAATGGAGGTGGTCTGTGGAAAAGCATTCTATATTCCAAACTGAATATGGAGAAGGAAAAGAACCATCAAAATTCATGACAGATATTAATTTTAATATGTATGAGAGAGTGACAATATGCAGCTAGTCATGCTCTGCCTGATAAATTGCTGTCCACTCACGTGCAGTGCTTGCAGTAATACCCATTTGAAGTGATATATCATTTTATTTATTATTTAATCTCATAGCTTTTTATTAGCACATCAGATTTTGTGGTTATTTCAGGCCTTGTGGAGGCATGACTAAAAGTTGTGTGCAGCATCCCTTGCCATGTGACACAAGGAGGCCTCAGTTCAGGAAGTTCACAAGTGGAATGTTCTCGCTTTACCTTGCATGAATGGTTTATGCCACATCTCACCTTTCTAATTTGTTTTAAAAGCCTTTCAACAAGAGACTTTTCCTTTTTTTCATGTCACATTGGCAGTGGCCCATGTCCCTGAATGCTGAATGGCTTCCTCCTGACTTGCATTTATGAAAGCCAGGGTAAACGGCCTTTGAGGAAACTCCTCGAAAGGTTTGGAGTATGTCATGAGTAAGATCATTTCTAGACAGTAGTTTTGCTTCAAATCTTTCTCCTGCTTCAAATCAGTATTTTAATCCCAAATTTCAATTGTGAGAAGGGACTTCTAAATTAATCTCAGAGAACATGGCAACCATCACATTGAAACAGATCAGCTAAGATATCTCTTTAATCAGCTCTGCTGAGCTCAGTGGTATTAGTGCTTTAATGATATTAAGTAAGGTCTCTTGTGCAATCAGAACAAAACAGATATGATAGTACTGACGCACAGAGGTGGCTCCTCATGTGATTAAAAGAAAAGGCAGTGGATGCTCCATCACTTGGATGGATTGTTCCATCAACTATGGTGAAGCAAAGTAAAGAATATTAAAGATGATTAAACTAATCAGAGAAATAAGAAAAATCAGCAAAAATTATTATAATATTGTGAAAAATTTTCAATAAATAATAAGAAAAGGAATTCAATTTCAGCAGTCAGATGGAAAGTATGTGTCAGCATTACAATATTGACAGGGAAACAGACATAAAACTCAGGAGTGTTGACCAAATTTCTTGAAAAAGAAATTTGAAGAAAAAGAAAATAACCAAAAAACTAACAAACAGGGGATATGTTTTCTTCCAGGTCGGTAAGGATGTTGATCTGTAAAAACTGCAGACTGGTTAGAAAAAAGTATGGCAGCAACCTGCTTCACTTGAATAGCCTAAACTATAAAGAATAGCCTAGAACACAAGAATTGCTTCAAAAGATTTGGATTCTCTAAGGACTGAAAAGATGTTTGCAGGACAAAGTGTGGTTGAGCACTGTGATTCTTCACTTTCAGGGCATCTTTTTGAAGCCTTATAGGAAGAGGGGCCTGTAAGCCTTGCCTCAGTTTTAAGGTGAACATGTGGTTCCTCTTATGTTTCCTTATGCGCAGTTGGAAATGCTGGTGCAAAGTGAGGATGAAGTGCTTTCAGCTCAGGACTTTGACAGACACCTATAGCCACTCTGAGTGTTGAGCAAGTGGGATATCAGGTCTCAAGGAGTTAATGAGAACACTGAGACATTATTTAATGAAATGGAAATGGGAAGGATATATTGCTTCAGCAATGAACAGGTTTTGTACCCCTTGAAGTACCTGACAGTTTACAGACATAGCATCTTTTTTTTTCTGCTACCTTAAAGCCTTGAGTGCCTAATCCATTGTGCCTCGTGTATCATGTTAATGAGTAATTGGACTTGAGTTTCCAGTACCGGAGCTTCAGAAACAACTGAAGCAACAAGTTTGAGAACAACTATCGATAAGAAAAAAGAGGTAGCTTAAGACATTCGGTAAATCCATTTTTGTTCAAGGCCGCATTATTAGTAAAAAAGAGCAATACTGATTTTACAAATATAGTTTTTGTATAACCAGAGTTCACAGAATCATAGAATAGTTAGAGTTGGAAAGGACCTTCAGATCATCCAGTTCCAACTCACCTGCCATTGGCAGGAATATCTCACACTAAACTATGCCACTCAAGGCTCTGCCCAACCTGGCCTTGAACACCTCCAGGGATGGAGCATTCACAGTTTCCCTGGACAACCCATTCCAGTGCCTCACCACCCTTACAGTAAAGAACTTCTTCCTTATATCCAATCTAAACTTCC
>WYDI02036393.1:0-14005 GCA_009867235.2 Psittacus erithacus | reverse complement strand
CCAAGGCTCTGTCCAACCTGGCCTTGAACACCACCAGGGATGGAGCATTCACAACTTCCCTGGGCAACCCATTCCAGCGCCTCACCACCTTTACAGAAAATAACTTCTTCCTTATATTCAATCCCAACTTCCCCTGTTTAAGTTTTAACTCGTTACCCCTTGTCCTATAACTACAGTCCCTAATGAAGAGTCCCTCTGCAGCATCTTTTTAGGCCTACTTCTTGGGACAATAAATAAGAGCTAAGATTAATTTTTATTTCTCCTTGACTACTGCTATCGAAGGACTGATCTCCCCTTCATATTACTGCCTTTCCCCTGTTCTTGTAATATTCAATGTCAAAGAGAAATATACTGATTTATATTACAATATGAACTGACACATATGATGATATGATTGATTGGCTTAATTGAGCCTGTATTGAAGTTACACAGAGAAGAATCCTATTGTCAAATCTGCTGTTGCTCTTTCTCCATGCCCACCCACTTCTTGGCAATGGTTTCTGTATGTACAGAAGTAAAATATGTCATTATTTTCAGCTGTTCAAACCTCTTTAGATCCTCCTGCTAACTTATGATAGCAAGCGATCTTAAACCAAATCAGTTCCTCTCTTCTTTCCTGATACTTAGCACATCTGACTTTTCTTCTAAAAAGTCATTTCCATATGCCAAATTCTGCCTGCCTGCTGTGATACTCACTATTCATGATGAAATACAGCACTTCCTAGGCAAATTCAATTTCTGGTTTTAGGATAAAACTTGCATTCTTTGCACACTCAAAACAGAGATATAATGTGCATCCTGAGTGTGCAGAGAATACAAAATTCAGTCAATAGATGGTAGTTCTAACATGTGTTTCTCTTTTTGACATAAAAAATTCTTGGCCAAATCCTGTTGACCTGAGTCTCCTCCCAGGTACACCCTTGTGACTTGCAGTGGGAGTAAAAGACAGAACATGCTACTATTTACACTCCATTGCCCTGCAATAGGATTTCCTGTCTTCAAACACCACCACAACTGCACACACTTATTCTTAGACTAGTCCAAGGTAGGCTAGTTTTAAAATCTAGTTTACAATGAAGAAACAACAGGCCAAAATTCTGTTAAAAATTTAAGATTTTGAATCTGGTTTAAATATCCAGATATGTTACAAGAACTTTTAAAAATCTACAATTAAGAATAAATATTTTATAATTAATTTATACTGTATTTCATATATATTTTACATATAGCATAAATCATATCTTTAAATGCATAAAATACCTATTTGTATGAAATAATAAAATGCATTCTTAACATGGAATAAATTTTTACATCTATGTTGCAAACCCTTGGAAAATAGAGACTATCACAGAAACATTGACACAACTTAAAATGTAGCAAGATTAGAAAGATACATATTACTGTTAAATATTCAAGAAATTTAGTATGTTGGGGACAAGTCAGCTTGTCTTACACCATACACCAGACATAAAGGCGCACTTTATAGAATGCTGACTGCATGGAACAAATGTTTTTGCCTGTGTTTTCTCTCTCACATATTCTATAATCTGATACAAATATTTGGGAAAATTTGATAATTATATATTGAAAATATTTTTACCTAGTTGTTTGTTACTCTTTCCATTTAGTTCCCTTTATTTATTTACCAGTATCGGGAAAAATAAGAATAAAATAATAAAATTTTAGATCATAAAAAAATAAAATAAAAGTTCATTTACCATACTTCCAAGAAAGTTAATGGAATGCTTTCCATAAGTGTTTCAGAATGGCTCTATATACGTCTTAGTTTTATCATTTCAGAGTATGCATCATTATTTACTCTCATCTGAGTAGGGTTCCCATAACAGCTGAATAAACAAAATTATCTGTTGATCTCTAAAAGCAAAGAAAGCATCAAAGTTTACACCATCTTCTTTAAATCATGATATTAAGTTTTCTATTAGGATTAGCATTTTTTTTACTTGTTTTTTCAATAGGACTGGACATACACCATCTGGTGCATCCTAAGAAATTGTAAGACTACTAGCAAACAGAACTACATTACAGGAGGATTTGGAATGCACCACAAGCAGAGTGAGGAGCATTTGTTCTTGTCAAGAATCTGTCTCTTGAAGCAGAATCCAGATGAAACAGGCTTTCCCAGCTGTGCCATGGAAGAGGAGAGTTACTTTTCATATGCTCCTCTGTGCTGGTTTTGGCTAGGGTAGAGTCAATTTTCTTCATGCTAGTATGGAGCTATGTTTTGGATTTGTGCAGAAAAGTGTTTGATAACACAGGGATGTTTTAGCTGTTCCTGAGCAGTGCTCAAACAGAGTTAAGGCTTTTTCTGCTTCTCATACTACCCAACCAGTGAGCAGGCTGAGGGTGCACAAGAAGGGAGGGCATACAGCCAGGACAACTGACCACAACTGACCAAAGGGTTATTCCATCCTATATAATGTCATGCCCAGAATGTAAAGATAGGTGAAGAAGAAGGAAAGGGGGACAGACATTTACAGTGGTGCTGTTTGTCTTCCCAAGTAACTGTCATGCACGATGAAGCCCAGCTTTCCTGGAGATGGCTGAATATTGCCAGCTGATGGGAAGTAGTGAATGAATTCCTTGTTTTGCTTTGCGTGCATGCATGCCTTTTGCTTTACTCATTAAGTTGTATTTATCTCAACCCACAAGTTTTCTCACTTTTACCCTCCTGATTCTTTCCCCCTTCCTCTGGGGAAAGGAGTGAATATGCAGCTGCATGATGCTTAGTTGCCAGTTGGAGTTAAACCACTACAGTTCATCGCTGGCCTCTTTTGTCAACCCTGTGTATTTAGACTTAAAACACTCTAGGTCAGAGAATGGCACTGTATGCTCCTAGAAGCAAAGTGGGACCCCCAGCTGTGGTTGATAGAACATAAATAAGAGCATAGTCAAACATGGCTAATGATCAGCTCTGAGCAAAACTGAACAACACTCACAAAGGTGTGAATATTGCACAGCTATGGCATGTCAAAGCTGAGGTCTGATTGATTATTATTTTTAAAGCACACGCAGAGCTTGTGAACAGCTTAACCTTCATGATTTTCTAGTTCATTCTGTTTGAATTGCAATGTCACCAAACAAAGTCAAAATCAAAAGCCAAAAATTCAAAGGGAGATGGTGTTCAACATTGGTATTCAACACACACAATCCTGCTTTTAACAGGAAAATCAGACAACAGCTGTAAATCTACATTGTACCGAAAGTATGTGTCTGTCTAAAACAAATCCATCTCAGAGCAAAAGGAATCTCTTACTGGATCTATTAGAAGGATGATTCAGTTGCCCACAGATAAGCACTTAATGCTGTATTAAATTGCTTAGGGCATTCCACACAGACTCACCAGCCATTCTAAAAGGACATGGGTCTCTTGAAGGATGCATATTTCCTTCACCAGGCCCTTTGGACATCACAGATACCTAAGCTGGTCCCATATGTCAGATGCCAGAAACTGACACCAAGCTAAACGATTCCTATACTGAAGCCCTAGCTCTTCATTAACTATAATGGAGCTTATACCCTATGTTAGTACATAGACACTTAAAATTAGGGCAAATCAAATCCTACCCTAAAATCACTTATAAAAAGAATCAAAACACGGAATTTGGTGCAGGTTTTTGTAGGAAAATCAGGCAGCTAACTCGTATGTTCGTGAATCGTATTATCAGTATTAATCTATTCTAAAGCGTCTTTGTGGACTTGTAGGTAGAATATGGTCAAATGTGCCCAACTTCATGAAATGTAGGTGTACATAAAGGCTTCCAGAATGACTTCACAGAGGCTTTTGATTGTACCAACTGGTGCTGGCTCCATTTAGATGTCCATTAACAAGCCATAGTGCATCTTAAGTTTTCCTAGGCTGTATCACCTGGTCTTCAGCATGAAGTCCACAAAGGCACTGGTGTATTGTGATTGCTGTCATATCTGTCAGCCCCATCCAGACAACTCATATATCTTGGGGCTTCACAAATGGCAATACCTCCATTTTATTGCAACAGTAGTGCAATAAACCGTTATCCTATATGCCACTACCTGAATAAAGACACAAGACTTCAATGACTATAAGGAAATCCTGAGTACTTTATCTGCATCTAAACATCTAAATTTAGATGCCTTAGTCTGAAATTTTGTTCCACTCCTGGTTTCATTCATTTCTCATCAAACTATTTCCATGCAATTTCTGATCTGAAACCAAAAAGTCCAAATGCCGGAGGAATACTAAGAGTCCAGGTTCTATAAGAGATGTTTTATCGTGGTCTCAGGAAGACTGAAACCAGGGAGATAGCTGGAGAAACTGTATCATTGGAAGATTCTTATAATAATAGCTTTTTTAAAGTAAATGGACGCCTCCAGGTTTTGCCAACGTAATCTTCTCCATAAAGCTGTTACAAAAATCCACCTCCCACAGGTTCTAAGTCCATTCTGAATGAAATGCTCAGCTACAGAAATCAGAAAAAATAACTAGCCTACAACATCATTACATTTGATTTCTGTTTGCCTACACAGCCAGATTACCTATAAATGTTCTAATTTGGTATGGATACAATTTGCTTCACAATTAAATAGCAATCACAGTGCTGGAAGGATTTTAGTTGCAGGTAGGAATGTGAAGATTTCTACTTCTAAGAGATTTGCTGCTACTGCCAGGTAGACTACACCTGCTTTTCAAGCAATTGTTCCATTTTTGAACTTATCTGCTCAAAAGCTGATCTAGAAATCTAGGAAGGGAGTTTCTGCAGACTCTTCTGGGTTTAAGATCAGTAACCTTGTTGTCTTTGCCTTAGAAGCCCCTTCCAAGCTTCTGCTTTCAAAAATTAAACTGTAACTAGAAATGCTTTATTACATTTAGGTAGATTAGGGTTTACAGGCCCAATGTGATATCTTGTAGACGAGTTATAGATATGTTCCCTATACTGGCAGCCTCACTTTGCCTGTTAGGACCACAGAAGATAACCGTTGCTACACATCATAAATTCTCTAGAGGAAGGGGGTTCTTAACGATCCTGCATAACTACCAAATTATCCCTTCTTTTCCACTGTTGAATTTAAGGGCATGAGTGATTCACAAGGAAGAAAGTAAAGATAGTGACACAAAATTGAAGTGCGATAGAAGAAACAATTTCAGTTTCTTTGAACTTTCATACTTAAAAATTTCTGAATTCTTTTATTTCCAGGGCAGTGCATTGTGCCATCTGCCTTAACACAAACCATATTCAGAAGATCCTTTCAGTAAACTAACTTCTTAAATAGGCAATATTACATTCTTAAATAGGTGAAATTCCTGTTAGAAATTATAGGAATTTTGCACCTTGGATTGACCAAGTTCCTTAAAATTATGCTGCAGATAAAACAAAAGACCTATTTCCCATCCAGACTCTGAGTGGCATGTGTTTTACATATGATATGCAGAATCATTCTATATGATTCTTATTTTCTTATAAATGTATTAATGATGACAGGTTTTCATCTATCAGACTGAGCAATAACAAGTTGTACCTTGCTACACCATGATATGAAAATATTTAGTTCCATCCTTTTAAAAAGACTAACAGCTTTCTTTTCCAATATTTATTAAGCTAAAGAAAAGAAAAATAAATACTAAGAGATTAAATGAATAATTTTACACACGATTACAACTTGAAAAGATGAAAGTCTTAGCTGCATCACTGATGTGTTCCTTAGCAGAATTTACTGAGTTCTATTAATGAAAGTCATCATTTCTTCAGTCAGTGGTAAGGATGAATTCTCACACATTTGCATAAGGAAATTTGAAGCTGCTTTGTCTCACAATGAAAAAAATATGTGCAAAAAAATTCTCAATACTTTCAAAGGAATGAGTTTATCTGTACTTTGCTATATTGAAGGATTTTGCAAAGCGTTGTCACATTAAAATAAGTCTTAAAATCAAAATGCTTATAAGATGATATAAGGAATTTTAAGGCGTTTAAATAGTGAAAAAAATTTCAAAACATCAAAGCAAGGAGCTCTTCTATAATGTGCTGTTGCTTTGTCTTCTTTGTTTTCTTTGTGCAAATATTTTAATCTAATAGTTATGATGCATGATCCATGTTTCCAGACATCATGTATGTTCACTTTAAAACTGGATTTTATGAAAAATATTACAAGAGCCAGATCTACTATTTGAACTGCTATTTCATTGCAACTGTATCAGAACACAGCTCATTCTCTTGCAAATGAGTTTCCACTAGATTTCCTAGTAGCTGTGCACTTCACTTGGCTTTTTAAAACTGTTAGGAATGGATGATCTGGGCGCAACTATAATAGAAATATAGAACAGAAGACATTTTGAAAGGGAAATGAGTCTTTCCTATCATGTAGAATACTGCATGCAAGAACCATGGACAAAATAGGCTATGAAAGCTGAGGTACATACATATGCACTTCAGCAAGATTGTAACATCATCAGTAATTAGTATTTTTGACAGATAATTTTACAGGTCCAGAACACACAGGAATTTTTTGCTGCGCTGCATACACCTGTACTCCGTGAGGCAAATATTTTCTAAGTGACTGTCCAACATACAAGATAGTTCAAAAACAAGACAGAAGAATATAGAATCAATATTCGGCTCCCAGCATTTCGCTTAGTAACATAGCCCTATACTAGTAGGAGAAAACCCTCCATTTCCAGTGTTAGGCAATGGTCCTGTGTCGACTTTTCTCATAATAAAAAAGTTTCTGTTTATCCATTTTTTTTGTGGGCATCATGGCAGGGGTTAATATTTCAAGATTCAACAACGCAGATATCATTCAAATATCAAGACACCTGAGACTTCTCTGGCTGTTCCATCAACACTGTAAGATGACAGAAAAGGAATTAGCATATCCCAGCATTAGGAACATACATTATTCAGGAGAATAAACTTCCTCTAAATAGTTGTTGTGAAACAGCAACAGCATCTTGAGCTCTCTCTTTGTTTTTCTTTTAGTATTATAGGGAATATCAGACCAACTGTCAGACTTAACATGATGTCTAAAATTCTGCTGACCTGGAGTTGTACAGTTCCCATCTGACATCTTCTGGTCTTTACACTTTTTGCAAGGCTCCCCCAAAAATCATACCTCTGGTCATCTGAGTGTAGGATTTTGAACTTACATTATGTTGTGGTTTCTCATCTTCATAAAAGCTATTGCTACTTCTTCAAATTTTAAGTGTTTCCATCCACAAGTCTGGATTATGACAAGCCCACATGTAAAGTAACAAGATGGCTAGGATTTTATTTTGCAGTTTGCAATAGTGAAAAAAGGAAAGCCATATCAGGGAATACATGGTAACAAAGCTCTTTAAGTTCTATTAGGAGGAGTGCCACAAAGTTTGATTTGAATCATAAATTGTGAGGGCTTTCTGCCTATTTGTGAGGTCCACAATATACGTATTTTGTAAGTAGGAAGTAGAACCTAGCTGAAAATTATTCTCTCCTGCTCTGCCTTAGAATGAAATGGAAATACTTTTTATTCTCTTAAAAAAACCCCAAACAACCAAACTATAGACTCAGACTGCAGTCAGTCTTTCTACTGTGTTGCAGAGATTTCCTAAATGTTAAGCTATGAACACTATCTCATTGTATCTGTCCAATTTAAATATAGTTCTTTACTCAAAACCACATATTTATTTTACAAGCAAATTAAAGGAACCAAACATAAAAGAATATGGACATTTATCTGGAGGTGAGAAAACCTGTCATATAGTTAACATCAATTTGCACAAATCTTAGGGAAGTCTTATATTCTCTTGAGTTTTCTGGATCAAAAATCTCATCCTGATTTGAGAAACATCTCAGTGAGAGTTTTGTCAAACCAGCTGTTTTCCCAAAGTTTCATTATATGATGGCTAGTTCTGGTGATAAAACATAGTAAATATGCTTATAGTACAAAGTAAGAGGCCCTAAGTCACTTGAGGCTTATAAGGGTTTAGAGCTAAGGAAATCTCTTCTAATTTTTTCAAGTGGAGTTTCAGCAAGATATTTAGCTCATTTTGTAAGTGATCTTGACTGTTTATTTGCATAGTATAGAAAAGAACATGACATGAACTTTACACCTGATTCTCAAGTGCTGTGTATTGAAAGGAAAAGCTGATAGAAACCATGATACAAGATGTTTCTGTAAATAATAAAACAAAAGAAAACAGAACAAAGCAAAACAAAGCAAAAAACAACCAAAACCCAAAATAACTTCAGGAAAGCATCATGTGACAATTCGCTTCTTTTTAAAAAAGAGAAATAATTCAGTTACCATGTTTTTAGTCAGAATTCACTTAGCTTCAGAACTTTTATAACTGTCAAAATGTTATTCTCCAGATAAATATCTATCTGTGGACAGTGATCAAGTCACCTATTAGTCTTCTCTGGAATAAATAAAATTATTGAGATTACTGAAGTATGCATTGTATAATACATTTCTCAGACCTTCCTGGAAGGTCATCTTTACCTCATCATAGGTTTTGAAAATCAGGCACACACTACCAAAAAACAGCCTAGCCCTCTCTTTTGGATTCACCTACTTTTGCAGCTAAACATGGTTTATATGCTTTTTCTTTTTTTTTGTCTGTAACTCCCAAAGAGTTCTACAAAAGAAATAAAGAGCTCATCCTCTCTTTTAGACGTGGCATCACAGTAGACGTCAATCTCAAGTTAATTATCTCACTCTATCTCTAGGTCTTCTTACTACTGCTGATATTTTTAACTTCTTATTGCTTCTGAACTGGAAAGCTATTTTGATCTTGAAATTCAGGAATAAATTGAAAGTAAAAATATATGCAGAATTTTACTGTTCAAAATTTTCCTTTTAATATTTATCAGAAGAACAACAGAGAGGTAAAAATGCCACTGTTGTATTTCTTTTTGCTGATTTTCTCTTATCTATGAGATTCCGTCATATAGAGATCTGACCCTTTAGACTTCTCACTTGGCCAATGACTGTCTCTTCACACTATTTTTCAAAAACTGAGGCTACGTTGCAAGAAATTCCACAAAAGACTGAATCTTAAACAAACACTGAGCAATATACTGTCAGTAGATACAAACTGAAATCGATTCTCCTTGTGAGTCTAGCCTATGCATAAGGAGGAGTCTCCTTTCTTTCATGCACGCTGTGATGGGCACCCCAGCTGCCCCTTTTCCAAAGGCAACAGAAGTTACTGGACAGCCATGTATTTCCTTCTAAAATTGTCCAGTAGGTGCAGGCTTGGCTACTGCTCCACCTCCAAAAGGAGACACTCCGTACATCCTTCCAGTCCAGCATAGCATCCCAGTTGTACAATACTAAAGAATATTGTCTCAGGGGGTGGGAGCTACGTGAGTGTGGACAACCTCCTGCCAGTCCATTGATTATGATATTGTGCTAACAAGAGTAAATGTATTTACAAAGTTCCAAGAATAGATGCCTTATTTAAGAGAAAAACTTAGCAATTTCTCCTAAAATTACCAAATAAAATATAGTATAGAATACATAGAGTGTTTATATTTTGTATTTAACTATTCTATTTACAGAAAAATAATAGAAAAATACTGTTGCTGAATTTTTTTTTTTTGAGGGAAAAATGTAGTGTAACACAATAAGGTAATTATACACAATACAAAGGCCCTTTGCAGTACAATAATGTATGTGAACAGTTGCAGTTTGAGCGCTGCACAGGGTTTCCACTTATTTCTAGTTAGTAACGAGCCCTTTCTGGTATTTTTGTTGCATAGTTAAAAATTGAAGGCTTGTAGGAATGCAGAAAAGGATTACAAAATGGAGCATTTTGTCTGAAGGGATAAACAAGTTACAATAAAATACTTTATTCTGCATCTACCATTCTTATTCATGTACTGGCAATACTTACTTAAAAGAGGTTTTAAATAACAGAAAAGGAGTTGGTACTGTATAGCAGTTTATAAAGTAACAGCATGGTTATACAGCAACTACATAAGCAAACTTGACAGCAGTGGTGCATTCATGTTCTACCTTGGTTATAAAAGATCAACACATTCAATATGGTCTCCAAAATGAATGCCCATGATTTTTGTTCATGAACATAATCCAATTTAACTTCAGCTGAGATGCAAACATCACCTTATGCACAAACTGGTAAGTTCAGATATGTTGAAAGTTCTGTGACTTTCTCTGACCTGGGCGGAAAATTGTGAATGTAAATTCAGGAGATATCTTTCAGCCTGTGAAAGAGAAAAACACCAGTCAGAGAAAAGGCATTTCTTCCCATTTTTATATGAAGAAAATGTTTCCTTCCTCCATAGAGCTTCTCTGAGGTCAGGAGTCTCCATTTTTTTCATTAAAACCGACCCTCCCTGTATTTGCGGGTTAAAATCTGATCTCAGCTTCTTGAAATGTCTTGATGTTTTCCCATGGGTAAGTAATAAGTTTTATATCTAGGCATCTAAGGATGCCTTAGAAGTATACAAGCGTAAAATTGATAATATTTTAGTAATTACTATCAGAAAAATGGGACAAATGCATGCCTCTTACGGGCTCATTGACATTGTAAAAATATGAAGAACTTTTATATTTATGACTTGGTTAATGAACGCTTTCAAATATAGTTGAGTGTCTCTTGGTTGAAGCTCTATTACACACTCCTTTGGACAAGCTTGTCTTTATCTGAATTGAAGTGTAACTGGACACTGAAACATGTTTCATAGTTTGGATACATTTATGCGGAAGGAAGATTTTGGTCCCTAATATTCACTGATGCACAGTATGTATAGCATTTACTGTGATGCAACTTTCCCATATAAAAAGTAAAACTCTAGTTGGCACCCATAGGTCATGTTAGAAATGACTGCTGGGTGGGATTATGTGACTCAGAGATTCCTGTGTCTGAGTCACTTCCGTTGTAATCAAAGGTGGTCAGCTAGTCAATATAGCCAGTGGAGTCTAGAGCACAGTTCATCTCTCTCTACATACACTATGATCGCTCAGGACTCAGAATGACCTGAAAGGAAGGATTAAGGGAATAGAGCTTGTTTAGTCTGATGGAGAAGACACTAAGGATGTAAAACCTTCAAAGGAACTGCAAAGACAGCAGAAACAACACACCTCAGCAGTGGCAGACAATATAGCAAGGAGCAATCAGCGGCTACAGTTTGAGGAAGCAGCAGTTCATGCAGCATTTAGCTGGAGGTACAAGTAGGAAGATGGCGGAACAGGCAACTAAACAGGACAAAACAAACATTTTTCTGGAGTTGAAGAAGGCTGTTAAATGATGAAAATATATATATATATTATTTCTTCCAAGGAGAAGAGTTTACTTGCCCCTTTGTAGCAAAGCATCTCATCCTGAGAGTCAGTCTTGAATGAGAATTTCTATTTTTCTCCTTTCAAGTGTAACAGGCAGAAAACAATGTGATGTCCTGACACTAACTTCTGACTTCTTATTCTCTCAAACACTTACAAGCATTTTAGAGCCATCAGACCTTTGTACATCAGCAAACATAAAGTTGGGTGCTTTCTGTTAGCTTAGCCTTATGATGGGTGATGTTTTGAGCAGTATTTTGAGCAGTACAAAAGGATCTAGGTAAATTTTTGATATATCTTCCTAATTGTTTGTTGTAGTGTGAATGCTTTAATCAGAGATATTTCCCTACTGCATCCACAAATGATTTGCAGGGATCACGTTATATCTGTGGATGAATCAGATACATAATGACTTGTAAGAAAATATGTCTAAGAGCACTAAGGTACAAGACATTCACAGTGAGCAGTTAATGAAAATTCATTCTATTATATATGTTACTGCCTATAGGCAAGCTTAGGCTTAATTTTATAAATGGGATATTTGCAAGAAAAAGTCATTATATACACACAGATAATATTTAGTTCATAAATTATACCTGAAAAGCTTTCTGAGATGATTCAGTGTCAAAAAATCAAGCTGTGTTTCTAAATTTCATTGAATACAACTCAGATTGTGATGCCTAACAAGAATATGGACGGCCCCTGAATCTGGAGAAAACACGAACTGCTTGAAATAATTTTTTACTTCTTCTGTGCTGATTCTAGCGCAGCTGAGCTGCCATTCAAGGTCTGGTTCCTAATTTAGATTTTCACACATCGTGGTAATTGCACTGATAAAGGGAGTACCAATTGTTGTCTACCACTATCATTTATCTTTCATTTGGATCAATTAGGCCCTGCTGTACACTGTGAATGAAGTCAAGCCACACTACATCAGCCACTGAAGATTGCCTGTGGCTTCACAGGGAGCAAAGAGAGCCTAATTACTTCTACTCTTCCTTTTGGAGTGTACCTAGTCCAAAAGGTCCCTCCAGCTGCAACTGCTTTTTGCAACAAAGGGATATGCAAGAGTACTCCCTTGGTAACTTTGAGTATTGAAAGAGCCAGCTGAAGAGCCTACTAAGCCACTTTCAATCATTAATCAGCAGTCCTGGATAACCAGGAAGGTCCCAGTTGATTGGAAGTTAACAAGTGTGACACCTTCATCTACAAGAAGGGCCAGACTGAGGATCCCAGAAACTACAGGCCTGTCAGTCTGTCCAGGGTGCCAGGGAATGTTATGGAGCAGATCACTTTAAGTGCCATCATATAGCGTATATAGAACAGCCAAGTGATCAAGCCCAGTCAGCATTAGTTTATGAAAGGTGGGTCCTACTTGATTTATCCACAGGTAAACCAAGACCTCACTAAGCAAGTCTCCTTCTATGACAAGGTGACCCACCTAGTGAGACTGTGGATGTTGTCTGCCAAGACTTTAGTAAAGGCTTTGACACTGTTTCACACAGCACAGTCCTGGAGAAACTGGCTGCTCATGGCTTGGAAGGGTGTACTCTTCTCTGGGTAGAAACTGGCTGGATGGCTGAGCCTGAAGAGTGGTAGTGAATGGAGATAAATCCTGTTAACAGCCGGTCACAAGTGGTATTTCTCAGGGATCAGTACTGGGGCCAGTTCTGTTTAACATATTTATCAGTGATCTGGACAAGGGGATATAGTGCACCTTCCATAAGTTTGCAGATGGCACCAAATTGGGTGGGAGTGTTGAGCTGCTTGAGGTTAGGAAGGCTCTACAGCAGGATCTGGGCAGGCTGGATAGACAAGCTGAGGCAAATTTTATGGGGTTCAACAAGGCAAAGTGCCACGCCTTGCACTTAGGTCACAATAACCCCATGCAACGCTACAGGCTTGGGGAAGAGCAGCTGGAAAGCTGTCTGATGGAAAAGGACCTGAGGCTGTTGGTCCACAGCTGGCTAAATACAAGCCATCAGTGTGCCCAGGTGGCCAAGAAGGCCAAGAGCATCCTGGCCTGTATCAGAAATAGCATGTCCAGCAGGACTGGGGCAGTGGTCATAATCACTCAGTATTGGTGAGTCCACACCTAAAATACTGTGTTCAGTTCTAGGTCTTTCACTACAAGAAAGACATTGAGGTGCTAGAACATATTCAGAGAAGGGCAGTGAAGCTGGTGAAGGGTCTGGAGCACAAGTCAGATGAGGAACAGCTGAGGGAACTGGAGTTGGTTAGCCTGGAGAAAAGGAGGTTCAAGGGAGACCTTATCACCCTCTACAGATACTTGAAAGGAGGTTGTAACAGAGTGGGTGTCATTCTCTTCTCCCAGGTAACAAGCAATAAGATGAGAGGAAATAGCCTCAAGTTGTACCAGGGAGGTTTAGATTGGTTATCAGGAAAAATTTCTTCACCAAAAGTGTTGCTAAGCGCTGGAAGAGGCTGCACAGGGAAGTGATTGAGTCACCATCCCTGCAGGTATTGTGGCTCTGAGACATGGTTTAGTGGTTGACTTGGCACTGCTAGGTTAATACTCAGACTCCATGATCTTAAAGGCCTTTTCCATCCTTAATTATCCTGGGCTGCCTCAAATGGAGCGTGACCAGCAGGTTGAAGGAGGTGATCCTGCCCCTCTACTCTGCCCTCCTGAGACCTCACTTGGAGTATTGTGTGCAGTTCTGGTGTCCTCAACATAAAAAGGACATGGAACTGTTGGAACACGTCCAGAGGA